>JAOUZG010048650.1:1125354-1166693 GCA_026289955.1 Argiope argentata | reverse complement strand
GTGTGTGTGTGTGTGTGTGTGTGTGTGTGTGTGTGTGTGTGTGTGTGTGTGTGTGTGTGTTGTTAAAATATTTTTATCATGTGAGAACATGATGTTGTATTGGTTTTAAGTTTATGAAGAAAGGAAACGAACAACCAGCAAATTGGCGATTTATCGCTTTTTGGGCATCAATTGTATGCTTTCAGGAAAGAAAGCATACAATTAGAAACGGTGAAGTGTGGCTATTAGAATGGTTATTGCAAAATGGTAAAGAAGGAAGTCACATTTGGCGACTTATCATCAACAAAAATTTACAACTTGGCGCGAATGTCTGCCATCTACGCGATTCTCGATATATCGACGCATGAGCATTATGATAGTCATATGATGATTTCAAACCTGTTTAAATTGGTTAATGACTTAAATTAATTAATACAAACAATGCCTTAAAAATAATACTTTCATAATAACATGAAATTTGAGATAACAGGTTTCAATTTTTTTAATGTGAATTGCTTTTACTGTTATATAACGTTTAATATATTACACTTTTGTGTCTGTAAGCATGATATAAATTATACTTTTATATTTGCCTGCTATTATGCATCTTTTACTTAAATATATTCTATCTTCAGTAGTTTCAAGAATATTTTAGTCCGTTTTGGGAAACGAGGAATCTAATTCAAAAGTCTCAAAGATAATCACACTTGGATGGACTTAACGCAGACTTAAAAGAAGCTGTTTAGAATAACATTTTAATGAAAGTTCGGGTTAATGTAATAATAACATGACTTGTAACTACTTATTGTTACACCCAAATGATGAATTTTGTTCACAAGAAGATGCGAAGAACGGCAGCACAATTCATATTCAAAGTACAATTATAATTTGAGTAAAAGTGAATTAAGTTAGATTAGACAGAGCGAATGTGATTAATTTATGAAAAATTAAAATAAAGAAGTACAGAGTCTCATTAGCAAGATAAAAGAAGGCTTGATACATAAAGTCTTAATAAAGGTTTGGAATGACATAATTACTTTATGACGACGAAAAACACTAAATTAATCAAATCATACTGAAACTAACTAGTGCGAAATGACGTAAACCTTTTCTATAAAACTGTAAATAAGATTTTATTAAATACAATTACTTTAATACATAAAAATTGCCACCTCTGATGACTGTCTATTTTCAAATGATATTAATAGCATTAATTTAGAAATGTCAATTCAATTTTGATTATTTTATCAGACCTAATGAAATATTACTTTAAATTATAATTGCACAATAAACAGTGAGCATTTTGATTGGTAAACTTGTAGGTAAGTTAACGAAATTAATAGACGAGATTTAACAAATATTGGACCCTGATTGGTGTCGAGATTTTATTTTATAATATGTCTCGAAAATGGAAGGAAGAAGTAGGTCGACGATCTTTGATAAAGTATTAAAATCCCATCTAGTTTTCAAATAAAATAAAAATTGGCGTAAATTTTTAGTAATTTGAGTGAAGTATCGTTTTTTGTTTGTTTATTATCATGTGAAAACATGAAGTTTTGATTTGGGGTTCTTGAAGCTTCAAAATGGGCGGGCAAAAAATTAGTGTTTTACCCGCTTTTATACATTAATCTTTCGCGTTTAGGGTTATTTGAAAATGACAAAGAATGTTGTCACATTTGACGACTTGTCGCCAAAAAAAGGCACGTCTTATATGCAAATGTCCGCCATGTACCGGATTCTCCCTTCTCGCAAATAAATGGCAGGGTCGTAAGAAGTTGTTGCTCGAAAAAGAACAGAGTAGAAAATTTTGGAACTCGATTGCTATTGAGATGGTCGAAAATGAAGGTTCTAAATGTTGGTGATTGCGAAATATGAGTCATGTGACAACATGATGTTTGTCTGCCGAATTGATACCACGTGACTTTTGAAAAAGAATGTTTTCACACAATAACTTGTAATTCTCAATAACATATTTCACTTGAGTTTGTGCGTGCGAGCGTGTGTGTGTGTTTGATTTTACTTGAAATTTGGCTTCAATTCATGATGTTTAAACTAAAATTTGTAGAAGGCCTTTGGTAAAGGCGAACAATCTCTTTGGTTCTCCTAATTATTTTTATTAAATAGCTTACATTTAATTTAACACAAATCTAAAAAGAACTATTTTGTTGTCACTTCTTTTTTCGTTACAAAAGAATGCATATGATTAATGAACTTATGCAACATAAATTGTTGTAAAATTCCACTAATTAATTATTCATTCATATTTTTTTTTAAAAAAAACGACTTCTTCATATTTGGAATAGAATTGAGATAAACAGCTAAAAAAACGAAATTAACTTTTCTTTTTCTATATCTTTCATCGAATTGTCTAATAGGGTTTTTCATTTCGGCTTCAATGAAAAAAAGAAAGAAAAAATAATAATATTTCTTTGTTTTGCTTTCGAACTTTTATTTCTAATTGTTTTGTTCATTGACGAAAAACGGTTCCAGATATCTCGATTTTTTTTCTTTTCTTATTGAAAATTAATTAAGAGCTGTTCGCATAGATTCAAACCGAATGAAAAATTCCGCAGATTCTTTCTCTTTCTAATAAAAACAATACTATTTGAAGAACAATTTAAAAGAATCTCGATATGTGAAGATGGAATTTCAGGATTGAAAAAATTAATGATGGAGAAAAATTCTTTTCTCTTTTCAAGAACTATCTCTGGAATTATCTCCAAAATACAAAGTTAAATAGATCAAGAATAAAAAAGAAAGAATTTTTTAAAAAATCATATGACCATCATTTTCTGTGTTCAGCAAAAACAAGTCTTACAAATAAACACTTTTTTTTCTTACATATGCATTACATTTTTAATATATAAGGGAACTTGATAAAATCGAAGATTTTGTTTCAAATTTTGCGATAATACAAATCTTTTTTCGATCCTTTAAATGTCATTTTGCTACAAAAATTCTCACAAGAATGATCAGGTTTAGGCAACTAATGTGGCTCGTTTTTCTAACTGATCTGATTCACATCTTTAAGTCGTGCCTTAAATAGCGCCCCACTAAAGTGGGAGGGACAAAACACAGAAACTGCGTGCTCGTTCAGGACGAGTGTGGAACTTTCTCCACCATTCTCTAGGAACAAATCTTTGTTTATTAGTTATTATTTCCCATTTTAGAGTGTAGTTAAAGCCGCTAGTGACCACCTTATACCGCCAACACACCTGCATAGCCAAATTAGTCAAATATGGAGATATGTTGTAAATCTCCTTAGAACGGTCTTTTCTCTTTGACGCACGATTCCATTATAATTAAGTTTATACAATTAAACTATTTACAAATTTTTGCAATGTTTCAACAAAAATCATTAAAATTTACAATATTTGCATCGAATTTACACAAAATTCATAACATTATTAATTACTTTTATAATGGTAAAATGTGATTTATAAATTGAATTTATATCGTTTAGTTACAATCAAATCTAAAATTCTATAAAGAACTTTTTCTTCGCCCTAAAAAAATATCTTTGGGCATGCTGCTGTAAATTCTGATTTTCATTTTTAAGCCTTTTTATGTGACTGCTGTTTTCAGAGAACTGAAATTTTTTTAAATTACTGAGATATGTATAAAAGTTAATTACAACTTAATATTTAAATTTAACGATTATTACCTTATGGATTAAAATCATCTTTTTTTTTATTTTGCTCGTTTATTTCATATGTATTATTGATTAAAACAGGAAAAAATATAAGTAAATATTTTTTTTTCGTTGAAAAACTACAGCGTTCTTCATTTGTTTCTAGTTTTTATTTAATTGAAAGGTTTTGAAATTGTGCTTTTATTTGATGCCGTGAGCTTCGAAAATTCATTTTCCACTCTTCTTCTATCAATTATGAAAGAAATGAAGAAGAAATGAAGCAATTTCTTTGATGGTATAGTGGAAACGGTAGTGTAAATCTTTTTAAAATGATATTTTTTACATTAATGTGTGTGTGTTTTTAATAAATCAAGAGGCATGTCCTTGTCATTTAGAGAACACTTTTTGAAAGTAAAAATAAAACTTTTAATCTTTTTTCAGCGTGTATATATCAAATTCTGAATCATTTATTTGCATTTTTAACTGTGATGTCTTTATTTTATTTTAAGAATAGATTAAACTTTTGTGGATTATTTTTACAAAATAAAATCAAAATATAATGCTACTCAAAGGAATTTTGTTAATTAATATAAATCATTTCAAAATATGTTTGATGAAGGTATGATAAAAATTATTATAAGGTATAATTGTTTTTGTTTTGTACTTCCTTGTATATAAAATATGAGATAGTTTTGTAATCATCTAAATCATCAAGAAAATATCAAAAAATTCTATATCTATATCTTGACACTTTGCAATTTGTATTCTTCCTTTACATCACAGAAATCATTAGATTAGTACCAAATTTTAGAATTTATCAAATGTTTCAAATGAAGTCGATTTCTCGTACCATCTTTGTGATCTAAATAACATAAAAAAAAATAGAGAAGAATATACCGATTGTAATATGGGGTTTTAATTCCAAAACTGTAGTTTCAAGCTTTAGTATCAAGTTTTAAATCCAACCAGAAGTCAAATAAACTTGTTAATTTCTGAAAAGTATGCTGACTTTTAAACATAAATTTACTCATACTAATTTATTATTAAAAATAATTTTCAGTTAATAGCAGGCATTATTTGAAATGTTCAAAAAATTATTTTGTTGTTTATTGCAACATTTTTTTTCCTTCTTATTGCTATGTTATCTCAAAAACAACTTCTCGAATGGAGAAAAGTAATAAGTTACTCACCGAATGCATCAGAATGTGAAAAAACCATTTCCGTTTTGTTAAAATGTGGAAAAAGAACATTTCTCTTTCCCAGTTTTAAGCATTAAACTATATTGAGATATAAAAGTAGAATTTTCGTCCATATTTCGAGCCATTTAGCAAGAATTGCCGCAACGGAAATCATTGCTAAAATCATATAAAAGTTCTCTGCAATACAGAAGTACGTAATATTCCGTGTTATATGTGAAGTTGTGAATACCCTCCAACATGATATATTAAAGTGAAAAACGTTAAACAAGAATAGTTCAGCCTGTAATTGTCTATTTATTTTCTAACTCATTATTCGGTAGCTATAGAATTATAATTTACAAGATACAAGTAAATAGTAATACCTATTTTTTCATTCAATTTTAAAAATAATAAAAATTTAATATGCAAAATATTGTAATGTTTGCTCTCCTATAAAATTTTCCCAGTCAGTATCTCTCTTCTATTTCCCTGTCAGTAGAAAACTGAATTTATTATTCTCTTATTTTAAGAATATAATATTAAGACGGATATGACGTTAATGAACTAAAATAATTGACGAAGTTTCACATTTTTCTTTCTCTCATTTATTATGCTTTATCTCAATTTACTAAAGTTATTTTTAATTCATCTGTTAATTATTTGAATAGCAAATTTTTGTTATTATAATCATGTGAGAAGATTATGGTGTTTTGGTTTGTGGTTTTTACATAATTGAAGGCAAATATTAATTGAAGCTCAAAATGGCTTTGGCAATGAACAAAGCACAAATGGAAATTTACATCAATAACTTTTAATCCCATATATGTTTTTACCTGCTTTCACAAGTATTGCATTGTTATTACGTAAGCTTCTTTGAAAGCAGATGCGTTTTTAAAAGGTTGACCTGTTTTTACGAATATTGCTTTATTATTAAATATGCTTCTTTGACAGCAGATGCGTTTTTAAAATGATGACGAAGGACTATGACATCATAGCTGTTATTTCATCTCAAAATCGGTCAAGTTCCAAAACTTTGTTTCCTAGCTAGAAAAATGAAAATGAAAATTTTAAAATTGTGTGTGTGTGTGTGTGTGTGTGTGTGTGTGTGTGTGTGTGTGTGTGTGTGTGTGTGTGTGTGTGTGTGTGTGTGTGTGTGTTGTGAGGGGGGATAGAGACTTATAGAGAAGTCTCGTGATTGTTTCAAACCTGTTTTAAGTAAGAAATATAACGACTTAAAAATAATAATGTTTTCAAATGATAAATTCAAATTTGTAAATTTCATTTTCTTTTTTTCTTTGCTTTTATTTTTATTTTTATTTTTTTGCTAATCACCTTTGGTGATCAACTAGTTCGTGATCATTAATTTTCTTTAATTTCTATTAAATCTTTTCAAATATAATTTCATATCCGCGATACTGTGAACTTGCCAGATATTAAAGATGAGTTATTCTAATTGTAATTGATTAAAGGCGGGTTATATAATTTTATGAGTTACATATATTTCACTCATTGTGTTCCTGAAACCTTTTAAAGGAGACCTGCCCCATGACTTTATGGCGCTATTAAAAATGTAAATCCGTTCATTTATCTCATAAATTTTATGATATTGCAACTTTACTGTTTTTTATTTATCGTAAGTGACATAGATATTAATAAGAATCTTTCTTCTTTTGCTTTGAACAATAGAAAAAAATCTTATGATCACGTACTTAATGAAACAAATAAAATGATTTTAGCTTCAGTGCAATAATATATTATTGGAAATTAGTCAAACAAAATTTAATTTTCAAAATACAGCGCAAAGCTGCTCGTGAAATTGGTAATAATAAAAAATATCTTTTTAATTTTGAAACGGTGTAAAATTTATATTTGTGCTGCAATAATTAGGCAGTTATTGTGGAAAAATGCCTAAATTTAGGCAATTCATTTTTAATAATTGAAATTCTAATTAGAGTTTTAAAAACGTTTAAAGGTACACGTTCCCGCTCTTCAAGGTACAGATTTAATATCTGTTGATTAAACGGTATGGGAACTGGTATACACATATTCATTTTTATTATTAGTAGACATTGTGAGCACCATTCCACTAGAGTCAGGGCCCGATTTAGCCTAACTGGAGGCTGGGACAACCTCCTCAGATTTTTTTAAAATCATGTCAGAACATGATGCTGTTTTGGGGATGAGGCTTTTGGCTTCAACAAAACTCCGAAGGCGAAAAATTGAAATTTTGCTACCTGCACTAGCATCTCAAATATCAACATTTAATAACGTGTTGCCATCGTATTTAAAAAAGCTCTGATTAAAAGATAATGACTGCAGCAAATAAAACCTAGAAAAATGTCATTTTGAGCGCGTGATTATGTGAAATGAAATAAATAGGAAATGGGATATTTTTTTAAACAATTAATGCGATACAAAGTTTTTTGGGTCGTTGGCAATACCAAAGTGACTCATTCAATGAAACAACTAAAATGAATAAAAATATAATTTAACTTGCACAATCACATGGTGCTTGGCCGTTCAAGAAATAATATTCTGGCATGATACATTGAAATATGAACAGCAGATTTCATTTTAATCTTTGTTTTTTTAAAATTTATAATCAATAAAAATTATTTGAAATGCTAATTAAGCAATTTTCTCATTTAATTTCGGGAAAAATATTTGTTAATTTACTTTTCTTTTGGGGTTTTTTTCGGGTTCCAGCAAAAAATCGCCAAATCTGTTTGGTGATTTTTTAGCTTGCGAACAACTGACGGAAAAGTACCAATTTGTAATCTGGCTAAGTTTCTTGAAATGTCCTTACCATGTAGTGTAATATGGATTCATTCACTATTAAATATTTGCATTCATGTAATATTTGCTACGAATTAATAGAAATAACCATATCAGGATTCATTAATTTGATATTAATTTAGAAAAAAATATATTGGTACTTATAAACCTATGATTAATTCCTTACTGATAATACATACATTGTTGCTCACTTAAATTAAAATTAAACTTCAATGAAATAGTTTCAAGTCTGTCCTATATTTACTCCAGCTTCACTGCTTTTAATTTCGCAATAAAGACCGACCAACTTAAATCGGATATTTGAAGTTGTTTACGCTAACTCGCCGAAATTTGATTTCGGTTTGCGGTTTATCCTTCCTAATCCTTTAATACCGCGAATCAGCTGGAAATTCAATAAAAAGTCAGCTCTGAACATTCAGGAAATGAGATTTCCTAGTGAAAATCTCAAATCGTCATTTCAGTTACAAATTAAAATTAACTGTCCTGTTGAAAAGGGTATTAAAGTAATAAATTTCAGTCCGTAGGGTTTATTAAAAGTAAAATACTTTCGTCATTGTTCATTAGTTTTTTTTTTTTTTTTTGTTTCTGAAGCATTTTACAGCAACATTTAATGAAATAAAGCATTCAATCGTAAAATACGTTGCATATGATAAATAAATGGAAAGATATAAATTAACGCGAATATTCCTCATGATTATTCCTCGTGAATTTTCATAGAAATTAAAAGTAAAATAATGACAAAATGTATATCAAAATAAAAAAAGACTAAATTCAAAAATACATTTATTACAAAATATACTTTCACTACAATATTTTAAATATTTGTGGCGCTAGCTTCATAAGCCAGATAACATCTACGATACACAAGTATACTTTTGTATTGGGGTTATGTTACTCTGATACAGGCCTTAGTGTCATGGGTACATGCCTCGACCTTCAATCGCCACATTGGTGACCCGGACGTGATAATAGTAATAAAACATCTGTTTACATTCTCCATATCAAAAGAATAAACCTAAGGCTACCGAATTTGACATATAATTACTTAAAAGGGAAAGGATATGCAACTTTATGAGATTATTTCAATATTGAAAGATAATGTGCTTTTCTGTTAACCGGGCGGAAGCGAAAAATCACCACAGAAATTTGGCCGAAATCGACATTATTTATCGCTTATTTGCTTTAAAATCGCCATAAGAAATTTAGTGGAATTCTACATCATTTGGCGAATTTTCACTTGCGCCAGGATAACGGAAAAATACCCAAAAGAAAATTGCGCGGTGATTTAATCGATATTATATAAAGAATAATAATTTAAAAATTTAGATGCTCTAAAAAGTGTTTATCTATTATGCTTTTTAAAATAAACAAGGAAAAACTTCAAAATTTTGCATAATTTTAAATTGAATAAAATTTTAGAAACAAAAAATAGTTCTCAAGACTCAAATTTTGGTGTAAAAATAAAGCACGTTTCTTAATTCTAGATTCAGTAGCCTTCCCCGTTATTACTCGTTGCATTATTATTATTAGCTGTTGTCACGTGGCTCGGGATTGAAATCTTTTTTTTTTTTTACTTAATATTTCTAGTGTAAAAATTACCGTTGTTTAAAAATATTTTAATATAAAATTAGCCCTTTTATCTTCTGATTTCGTTTAAAGTTAGAATATCAATTAAACCAGAAGAATATTAAAAGCAAACGATAACTATTTTTCTCAATAAATTATCGATTTTTGCTGTATTAGTACTGCAAATTTTGATCACAAATACTGAACTTCTTTATATAATGAATTCAAAGATCCCTACTTTTGAGTGACTGACTTGCGCTTAGTTTTAAATATAAATGCTTCGAGTTAAGACTAAGATTTTTTTTTAGTTTAAACTTTAAATTGCATTTTGAATTAACTAACAAATACTATAGTCAAGTTTTACGCACGATTTCCTCATTACTAAAGTGGTGAAGTAGAAAGGACCCCCCAAAGAAGTTTTTGCCCTGGGACCCAATTAGGCTAAATTGGGTACTGTCCATCCGAACGAATTAAGTCACAAATGCAATGACTTAAGAAAATCCATGATATTTTATATAAGATTGCAGCTTACAATAGTATAGTAGTTTCTTGTCAAATTTTGTTTTCAGTCAATCTGTAAAAAGGGTGTTTAAATACATATTCGCACGATAGGTTCAATAAAAATTCTAGATTCACGCCTAAGATTGATTACTCGTAACTGCCGTTTCCCAAAGCCATACAAGGCATTTGTGGTCCTACCCCGGGTCCATACTTTTATTCGAAGAGGGGAATAAGGATAAGATCTTTAAAGGAGAATATGCATGGAAATTCAGGTGATAGCCGATCCCTTTATCTTTGGGTATTATATTACTATGAAAAAATCAATCATGTACAAGAGTTATTTTACGTTTGCCGGGCATAAAAAATCTAATGAATGGAAATGAGTAGTATTAAAAACCATTTTTTAAGATCAATTCCTACTTAGGTTAGCAAAGAATTTTTTTTGTTTTCGTTACTTTTTTATTAAATAATTCAAATTAATATAAATATGCTTATAAATATGACATAATCACAATATTAAGCGGCAAAATAGAAAGCGAATTTCCTAGCAATTTTCGTTCTATATATGGTGTTCGAAGTCGCAGCCCAAGGGATGCAAATCCAATGCCTTAAAAACCAGAGTATCCCTGCATGACAGCTAAAATTATTATAAATAATTGGTCAAAAAATTATACTAAAGTTGAATTTTCAAAATCCAATTGACGATTCAAAGTCAATTGTGACAACGTAAAATGAATATTTTTTCGGCATCAGTTGGGGATTTTTAATTTTCTTTATTCTTTATTATTTTAATTCAAAAATACTTCAAAATGAATCGAAAAAATCAATTAATTAACGATGTTTGATTTTAAATGCATCAAACATTATGAAAATAAACAGAATCGTTTGAAATAATCGGCTGAAAACATATTAAGCCTAACCTCATTAGCATGGGGAAAAAAGGAGCTGAATTCTTTACTTATTTGGGGCGGGGAAAGGAAGATTTTTGATAAGAAAGTTAGTTTGTAATTACTCATTTCTTTTGTGTACATTTTTCAACAAAGAAAAAGAAGGCTAACAATTAATGAAATAGTATCGGATATAGATACTTAACTAAACAATGGACGATATTTTCCCTGAAAGATTTACTTTGTTGCAAGAACAATATCTTCTTCCACTATTTCTGCCAGTCTAATTATATTTCATTTCAAAGCTCAAGTTTCTTTTCCTAATATAAATATATATACACAATATACCTAAGAAACCTCAACTTGTCATGACAGAATCTGTTAGCGCAGACAACAACCCGATAAATTATGAATTGACTGATCTCACTTCAGAAGCCCTAGGCTTATTCGATATTCGAAACTGGTTTGCATGCTTCACTTACTCGATTAGAGCTGGAAAATGCTTGATTGTTTACTGTTGGAATATGTGGAATGCTTTCTTGGATTCGACACAGCTGTCTGCTGGGAACACTGAAAAGACTTGCTGCGCCGCCTGTGGAGACGGTTCGTCCTCTCATCGAAAAGGATCGAATGAAATTTCTCAAAAAGTTCCCTTTACTGGTGCAAGGCAAGTTGAAAACATTTCAGGGCGTTGGGTTTTCGTTCCACATCTCCAACAGCCAACTTCGAAGAAAACTTCTAGTAGTTTGAAAAAGGTAAGTATTTTTAAACACCATTTTAAAGTAACTATTTTTGAAAAATACCAAAGCTAGTAAATCTGTCCCTAATGAAATCAAGATAAACTTTAAATGAAAATCCTATTTCTCTCAAAGGCTTTATTTCTTTTGCACATAAAAGAAGAAATTAAAGATATCTTTAATGCAGATGGCTCACGAAATTTTTTCATACAAAATTTTGAGACCTTATAGTTTACCAAAAGACTATTTTTCTATAAAAAAACACTTAACAGCATTTTTTTTTAATTTAAATTGTCCACGTGTATATTCAAAACAAGTCTCTTAAGTTTTCACCCTGATATTTTATCGGGCAAACGAACTAGGAGGAATAATGATAGAGCTAATACTCTGGTGTCTCGAATATAAATATGAGTGTATTAACCTAACAGAAAGATTTGGATCAAAAACTTTCAAGTATTAAAAGAACCTTTAAAAAGAGCCTTTGAGCATTATAATGCCATCACTAACAAGAATTATACTTACATACAATCATCATTGGAGTAAATAATAAAATAAATACAAATTTTGAAGAAAAAAATTTCCTTTTAAAAAATCGGAATTATAATTAAACATACAAAAAAAGGATATTTTTCTGTTAGACGTAAGCAAATGTCGCCAATTGTAAACCAAATGGAGTCGAATCTCCAAGAGAAGCGAATAATGAAACAGTCGACGAAATTATAAATTATTTGGTGATTTTTCTCCACATTTCATTTGGCGGAATTCTACATTATTTGACAAATTTTCGCTTCCGTCAGGCTAACAGAAAAGAATAGTGAGATATTTCAAACCGTTATATATTTTTATTTTGAAAAATACGAATTTCCAGAAAAAGAACGAAATTGCTTAAAAAGTCTTATAAGTAATTTTCTGTGACTCAGAATTAGAGGAACGGAAAATAATTCTATTTTAGTATTGATGTTCTGCAATTTCAGACGATATTATAATGGTCGATTTTCAGAAAAAATTATGTAATTAAATTTGTAGTTAATATTTGTCTTAATTATGTCTCAACGGACAACAGACGATAGTTTGTTCGCAAATACCACTTAACGTTTCTTGAGAATCCTTTACTACAACATTAAATTTTCTTTTTTCTGCCCCGAATTTAATTATTACAAGACATGAGTTTCTTAATCAATTAGTATGGATACTATATGAGGTCAAAAAACACTATTTTAGAAGATAATAACCTTTTTGTTCTAATAATTCTAATGAATAGAAAAATGCTGATACGTAGTTTTCGATAAAATTGTTTTTATCAACAAAATGGCATTTTTCAAAAAAAAAAAATACTACAGATATTTATAAGAATTTTTCTCGGTACTTTCTTTTACAGAATAGGTACTGAAATAGAATTTTAAAACTTTTCCTCAAATAAAAATAGAAAGAAAATAATTTCTGATTATTATTTGCTAATTTATATAATATAGTACTCTCTGTAAATGAGTTCTCAATGAAATTTCACAAATTCCTTTAATGTAAATAGCTTTTTTCTAAATATTAGCAATGCAATCTATTTTATCATAAAACATATGTTGATTATATAATTGTTCATAGAAAACGCTTTTTTATATGCAAGTATTTCAACTTTCGGTCCATAGATATTTAAAACTATTTGCCTTTGGTAACCAGTTCGCTTACTCGGAATATTAGCATTCCTAGTTAATAAAATATTGAAATAGAAGACATTTATCAAGAAAATAGCAATGTCATTAACAAGATTTTAAAAATTATTTATATTTTATTTAAACTTTGGACTTCGGGTGTTAGACAGAAACCATTTCCTGAAGATCGAACAAAATCTATAGATTTGTACAAAAAAGCATAACAACATTCACCATGCATTGTTTCGAATCTGTAATATTCTTTCCGTAGTATTAATATCACGACTAAAAAGAGAGATTTGAGAAGATTTTTAATCGGCACTTAGCAGATGTCAAATCAATGATTCTGAACTTTGCCACCGAACTTGACGAAACATAACTGAAGATTCTGAAAAATGCAAGAATTTTGGCAATATTTAAATTAGAACCCGAATTCCAGTGATGTTTTAAAGATTCCACTTTTTGTTAAGAGACTGTAAAAAATTAAAGCACCCGTGAAAAGTAATTATTTTGATACTTTTCCGTTTGCCGGGCTCCAGCGAAAAGTCGCCAAAAAATTGGCGAAACTCTACATTATTTGGTGATTTTTTGCTTGAAAATCGTTGTAAGAAATGTGGCAGGATTCTCCCTTAATTGGCGATTTTCCGCTGACTTCCGGCTAACGGAAAAATATCCATTATCTTTTTCGAAATTTTTCGTAATTGTGCAGATTTCCGTACTTTTTTTTTCACCAATTCTTTAGTTTTTTTTATCCCAGTGTAGTATGTCATCTACCGCACGGTGTTTTCAAACAGGTTTAAATCGTGCAATTTTATATCAGTTAGTTTTATACCTATATTACAGTTACTTTGTGAAGTTCATAAACAGAATTTTGAAATACGTTGTATTATTTCAAGTGCAGATTAATTCGAATTTATTATTCAATTCAAATATAAGACAATTTTGCAATCCAGAAAATAATTTTTTTAATTAAAAAATCTTTTAAAAGAAACAAAATCAAAATTCAACATTTTGATTAATTTTTATACTAAATGGATTATAAGTTACAAAACATTCTTCGTACATATTTATCGGCGGTCTCTCTTTTAAAAAAAAATTAATATTTGTTCATCTAATGCATGTTCTAGATCAAAAGCCTCTGTTTGTTATCCTAAAATATTTTTATTTTTTAAAAATCAAATATTTTTAAAAGCGTGTCTTTCATTAGACAATGATTTGAAATATATTTACAAAACACCTTTATTTTTTAAGTTTTCACCACTTGTTTTAGAATTTAGAATCATCTGATTGATTCAGAAAAATAAAAATGAAACTGACATTTTTCTCGGTCTTATTTTCATTTTCTAATCAACCATAAATTCATTTTTCTGACCCACTATTTATCTATTATAATTGAAATAAATTGTAATTTTGGAAATTTTTAATTCATTTAACCACAGTCATTCTTTTCAGAAATTCGTCATTCAAAATACATCTATTCAAAAATCATTTTTTAAAATTTTTAATAAAACTATTCATTTATTCAAAATTATTTTTTTATTTTATTATTCGTTTCAAATTCTCAATCTACAAATATAAAAATGAACTTATTTTATCTACATTTTTTTTCTTTAATTTACCGCTTACTATTAAACAGCAGAAATTTCTGTTCCAAAAAGCATACTGTTTTCATATATCATTTTGTTTAATTATTTTTAAAAATTAATAAATAATAAATTTTTTACGAAATAAATATTACAATTTCTTATTTAAAAAGTGATTAAATTTATGTGAACTAAAAATTAATAAGTTGAAGTGAAAGAATCAATTAAATAAAACAAAGGAATAGAAATTTTTTCTAGTAACATTAGGACAAAATTAATTAGAAAATAACAGAATCTTCAGTGCTTTAATTCTTTTTCTTTATAAATTTACTTTTGTTCTGGGAAATGGAATTTTGAGCATTTCTTCTTGTTCTTCCTTCATTTTAATTTTAAAAACAAATAATATAAAAGAATTAAGTCAATTCCTACTTAAGTCAATAGTTTTTTTTTATTTTAGATACTTTTAATTAAATAATTACAATTAATATAAATAATTTATCAAAATATTATGCCTGGCCAAAACAAAATCAAGTTCGTATCCATCGAAAATAAATCAGATCAGACTCAGGACACACTCAATTGGCTTTGAATTTTCAAAGCCAAGTGAGGCAAATGTGGGAATTTTCTACGCCATTTGAGATAACGCGGTACAGACAAGAAATTTTTAATTTTTTTAAATTCTGTATTATTTTAATTCGAAAGTACATCAAAATGAATCCAAAAAATCGATTCATTATCAATGTTTTATTTTAAAGGCATCAAACGCTGAGAAAATAAATAGAATCGTTTGAAATACTGCAAGTCTAATCTCATTAGCGTTGGGGAGGGGAACAAACTAAATTCGTTACTTATTTGGTGACGGGGAAATGAAGATTTTCGGCGAGGAAGTTAGTTTTTAATTAATTAATAAAAAATAATGAATTAATATTTGAAAAACTTGTATTAACATCAAATGCCAACCACTACAAGTTTTAAAAAGTGTATTTAAACTTGAATAGATGAATAAAAAGTATTTTATTATACAACAATATATATATAGGGAGCGTGTGAGCTAATAGTAGGAATTGAATAAATACATTTATTTTAAAATTCTATTTTATTCGCAACAATATAAATCGAGTTATATTTATTCAAAAGTAGGTGCCATGCCTTAAACTGTTGAGAAAAAATTAACAGTTGATAGTACTCAGTGATTCATTTTAGTTTTAATCCAAGCAATGTGACCACACGCAATAACACTTAATTAAAACTAGTGATAAATTTTCATGAATTAATTTCGTTGCATAACAAGTTGACAATACACTCTACAACAGCACTTAATGAAATTCACCTCATCTACCCAAAAATGGGGATTAGATTCAGTAAATAATACACAAAACAGAAACTGTTTCTATTTTTGATACTTTGCTTTTGTAATAATTCCATGAAATATCTAGAAGATATAATGAGTTCCATTTCAAATATTTGATTCTTAAACACGGTAAAATTAACATAACTTAAAACTACATGAAAGAAACAGACTACTGTTTTTTTTTCTTTAAATGTTTACGATTATTTCAGCTTCAGATATGGAATCCATTTTAAAACTGTGTTAAGGATTTGTGCCAAAAATCAAACATCTATAAAAAAAATGGTTTTAAAAACAGTTATTTTAAAAATGTTTACAAATATCGCAAACAAGACGCATTAAGTTAATCATAGTTTTAATGAGGTTTTGTTTTATAATAGATAAAACAAAGCATTATTTATATCTTTCAAATAATTTTTATTAAATGACTTTTAAAAATTATTTGAAAGATATAAATGAGGTTTTGTTTTATTTATTTTATGTTTTAAAATTGTATTAAATAAGATTTTATCGCCATCTTTTTGATTTTTGATTAATTGGGTTGTCAGTTTTAATTTTGAAATAACTTGCAAATTCTGTAGATTTATGCTAAATGAGAAACATAGAAATTTTAGAAAATATAAAACGCCATATTGTTTTTTCAAAAATTTTGAATCACAAAATTTTTAACAACATAATGGTTAATCAATAAAATTTCTCAAAGTATCATACTATTACAACAAAATAAAAAAAATCTACTAATAGTAGTTTTATAACATTCAAAAATTTATTACTTTAAGGAAACTGTTGGAAACAAAACACCAATGAGACCAATTTTCAAATTTTTCAAATACAGTAAAACAATAAACATAATAAAAATAATCAATAAAAATGATTTAAAGTTTTTAAAGATACTAAAGGGGTTTTCTTAAGAATTTTCAAAAGACTTTTGAAGAAATAAAAACTTAACCAGCTCACTTAAAATAAATTTGGGTACTTTTCCGTTTGCCAGGTGCCAGCGAAAAATCGCCAAATTACGTAGAATTTCGCCAAATTTCTGTGGACATTTTTCGCTAGCGCCCGGCTGACAGAAAAGTATCCAAATTTGATATTAGTAATATGATCGATACGAACGTAGCATTTAAAATTTTAATTGTTTTTAAAATCTATCTATTTAAATCTATGATGCTACTGAAAAGCAAGTCAACATTGTTTAGAATCCAACCTGGTAAAAACTCTGGTGAAAACTTCCTTTAACTTATAAAAAAGCCTATTCTTCTTTGGAACATTTTTTATAGATTTCTCAATCTTTCCCTTCAATATGAAGCAAAAAAATATCTAAACTTTCCCTGGTATTTTCGATTCAATTCTCTGTCGCTACAAAATGAAATTCCATGGAGATTGATGATAGATCTTGTGACATATATATGATTTTTGACTTTTACAAAATAAGAGGCGGATTACCAAAGCAAACTCTACAAATGTTTCTCACATTTTATGCTGATGTACTTATGTTAACTAAATAAATAAACTGATTTATTTATGCTAAGCAATAAAAATGTATTGAAATGCTTACTAATAATAAAGATGAATGTGTGTATATCTTTCAGCATTTTAAAGTGGAGGAAGAATTAGACATTAGACATCTAGAAATGGAAATAAAATTTCTATTAAAAATACTATAAAGAAAATGGTAGTTATAATAACACTGTCCGTTAGTATATATTCAAAGATATTGTAAAATAAGATTCCGATAGTATATATTAAAGAATCGAAAAAAAATTCCTTGAAATAAATAGGGTTTAGTTTAGTTATATAACGTTTCCTTTTTTGACGAAAAAAGTAAAGGCTGTTTTAGGAATGGCTCCCTAATTTTGAATAGTGATCAGCTAATGAAAATGATAAGTGTATAGTTTCCTTCCTTTTCGAATTTCCATATCAAACCAATTTTTAAAAAAATATTCAAAAGAGAATTACGTGGAACATTAATAATTCTAGCATTTAATGACAGTAAATAAGTAAAAAATTAAAAGTTTGTTATAAAAACTTATTTCATTTCACCTCACCTTTTAACATATCTTTTAAAGAATCGATGTCCTTCAGCTGTTGACCACAGTAGTCGAAGCATCTCAGCGGAATCAATAAAACCTAGCGTCACTTCTTTTTCTGCAAGAAGAGTGGCCTCAAAAACCAGCTCTCAGCGCATACTGCGAATGTACCGAAGTCCGCACAGAAAGCACATTCACTCCCAGAAGATACCGAAAAGTCCGAAAGAGAAGAGTCCAAAAACGGAACCAGTCATCGAAAGGAGCATCCCGCTGATTTCTCAGCGACCAAAAAGGCAGCGAAATTAATGTTAAGTTGTTTGAATTTAAGATACAAACAATAATTTTGACCAATTGCTATTATTTGATTCTGCACATAAAAACCAATAAAACTCTTTCTTTCCTTGATTTATTCTTACTCATAAAAGTATTGGGAGAGTAGAAAATCTTTCATTGATTAAAAAATACTGTATTTAGAACCATTTTTTTACACCAGAAATACCATAGGGGAGTTTGTAAATCATTTGTTAATCAAATTATAATATTTTTCTCTTTTGTAACACGGGATATATCAAGATGGTCTTCTGGTTCTGACCACTCGTTGTCCAATATTAGTTAAGGTAGACGATTACATTAAAAAGTCAATTCCATGCGAAATCATTGAAGAAAAATTCATTTAATATTCTTAATGTTTGGACAAGTTTCTTTAGAAAACAATTAGAATTTTATTTTGAAGTCTGCTTTTCGGAAAGTTACACTGGGTAATATATTTGCATTTATAATGTTTTAAGGCTAGTTTACCTCTTTAGATGCAAGTTTAACAAGTTCTAGTTACTGATAGAATTTTCTGACAAAATCTCATAATTAAAATCTAATGCCTAATTTTTTTTTCCAAATTTGATATAATAATTTCTCAAAAGGTTCTGCTGTTCCTGAATGAAAAAATAAGAAATCTATTGATTTAGAAATATTTTATGGCTGTTTTAATTATTCACAATGGGATTTTTTAAAATTTCCTGTTATTTATCAATCAAACCTCAATAATTAAAGCATGGATAGAAATACATTTTTTATTAATTCATTAATAGCTCAGGAACTAGATAGTCTATTTCTGAAGCTATCAACAAAATTTTAAGCAAATCATTTGAAAACTCTCTAAACTAGAAGATTTTTACTAGATGTCTTGCCGAGAGAACCAGTGCCCTTAGTACTCTTATAAGAATCTACCTAAATGTACGCATCTTAAAAACTTTTCAGCATTGCTTATTTCGGGCATTAAATCTCAAAGGCTTCAGTTTTTCCAATCATTGTTCATATAAAGATACATTATGAAGAATACTGTTGTTTCTTATGGCAATTGCCATGGACAAGCCCCCTGCTGATACAGCAGCAGATTTAAGCCGAAAGGAGCGTCTCTTGTTTTTGAATTAGCGCCAACTGAGGCCAAGAGTACGACTTAGCTACACACTCACCACATTTGCTTGCACAGCCTCTTTTGACGGGGGGCACAGCTTTAATATTTAACATTGCTTTAATATTTAAATATATGTCGGCTGATAATTTGAAAAAAAAAATGTCTTCATATTATTGAATTACTTCATATAATTATTCATATTATTAGCTAAATATCTAAATTTAAACAAAAAGAGTTCACCGCCCAACTTAAGGTATTCGAATAAATCTGAATGGCTGGAAAACCACTACAGTTTGGCAGGTGTGGCTGAATCTCAGAGGCCATCGCCGGCAACCACACAACCCTTCCTTTAGGAGTCAATTCCCATCATTACCAGGGGAAAGTCAAGCCAAAACCATTTATAAGCCTAACAAGGTGGCTAGATCCAACTACCATGTAGAAAGCTCTGAAACCCCATTTTAAAATGCTAACTTTTTTATATCTTTTATCGGGTGATCATATAATAGCGTTTATCATTTCTATTTGAGGTGAGAAGAAGAGGGGAAAAAACAGCACTATTCTGTTTTGCCATCGATTTATTATTTCTAATTGTCGTTTATTGTGGACAAACGGTTCCGGATGCCTCTGTTTTTTTTCATATCTAATTAAAATTTAATTAAGAACAGTTTGTAAAGACCGAGCTAAATGAGAAATTCCTCAGATACTTTTACTTTCTTATAAAAACAAAACTACAAGTAGAACGATTAAAAAGAATCTCGAAATCTCCAGGTAGAATTTAGGAATTAGAAAAAAATAATGCCAAAGAAAAAATGCCGCTCAGTTTCAAGAATAGTATGTGGGATTATTTCCAAAATACAATATAAAAGTTATTAAAAAAATAGCTCGTTTAGGATTTTTTAAAAGATGAAAATTCCATATTTGACAATTCAAAAAAATTTCATAGATAGTAAAAATGTGTTTAATTTTACATTCATATCATAAAAATAATCGGAAACTGTATAAATAATTTACACTGAAAACGTTATTGTAGACCATTCAAAATATTTCTATTTCTTTTCCATGTCATAAATTGCAAACGACAAACATCAAAATTACTTTCCATTATTTCTATTTTTGACTGCGCACCTAGTAAAAATTGTTTTTTCTTTTTTTAATAAAATTCAAATTTAAAATCTTTTAAAGAAGTTTTTTAATATATTTCAAATTAAAATTATTACAATCAATGTGAAAAATGATAATTATTATAAACTACAACTACTCTTTCTTTTTAGTCTTTTCTTCGCAACTTCGTTCATGAAAAATAAAAGCAATTATCAAAGAAATTCTGCCTCTAAATCTTCATCTGTCGGTTTTTGTGCATTCATTTGAAACTACGTTCGTCGGTCTGTTTATCTGCAAATCTGATAATCAAAAATTCTTTGAGCTAAATGGATTCCATTTGGTATGCGATCTTAACATCAAAATTGCAGTATTCAACCAAAATTTTGGCGACATCTAGATATATCTGTCTATTCGTCTAACTTACTGTAACTATAACTTTTAGACCTTAGTATATAAAAAGGTGTTTATATTTCAATGCTGAAATACCATATAAAGTAAATGCAAGAGAAAAAATTCTGATTAATTTATGAGGAATATTTAAAAAATGTTGAACATGAATTTACTAAGTTAATAAGGTACTAATGTATTAAACCGTCGATCTTTATCGCCAAATTTGAAGCTTCGCCAATAAGTTGCTAAACTGCTAATAATGCAAAAGGACGCCATTATTTTTAAAAAATTTCAAACCTTAACAGTCGTTCGCCATTTTGTTGGTTTCGTTGGTGGTTTATCGCCAAATTTGAATCCGTCGCCAATGAGTTGCTAAACCGTTGACGACCGTTGGCGTCGACGTTCTAATACGTAAGTACCGTTAATAATATTGTTGATGATGTTACTTAAGCCGAGTGAGCGTCTCTTTTTTTTTTTTTCAGTAGCGCCAAATAGAGTCAAAAGTGTGATTTAGCTACTTCATGCGTTGCATTTTCTTGCACAACCCCTATTACAGGGAGGGGGAACATTTATACACCTCTCAAATAGAACACAGAAGAAGAACCATGTCCGAAACGAAATTGGAACCCGGGAAGTCCAGAAATAATGCTATTACCATTTTCTTTATTAACTTAGGCCGGCCTAAGTTAATAAAGAAAATGGTAATAGCATTGTTTCTAAATGGCCCATTTTCTTTAAATCTCTAATGTATAAATAGATATTTGTTGCTATATAGGATTCTAATTTGTTTAGTTTGCTGTATTTTTGAAAAAGATCAATTTCTTGAAAGAAGCAAAATGGCCGTTTCACTCACAGAATATTTAGGAATATGAAAAACCATTTCCATGCAGTTAAAATGTGAAAAGAGAACATTTCTCATTCCAAACATTAAACATCAAACTATATCGAGATATAAAGGTTGGATTTTCAACCACACTTCGAGTCATTTAACCAGAATCGCTGCAACAGAAACCACGGTTGAAATCATAAAAGTTTTGGAGAAACGAGGAAGTAAGGAATAAATCTTTGATTTACTCGAATTCGTGAATGTCCCGCAATATAACATATTAAAGTGAAAACCATAAAACAAGAAATGCTCAACCTGTAGCTATCGCTCTGTTTTTAAGAGCCAAAGAGAGTTATTTTTGTTATTTTATTCTCTGGATCATTTCGAAATAGCCATATCTTTTATGATTTACAAGTTAGAAAGATTTAACATATAAAAACTTTTCAAATAAAATAATTTTGTAAATTCAGCATAAAAATTTTATTCCTAATTTCCTACCTCCTAATGCTTAAATTATCGATAAGTGTTTATTTCTATTTACTTTTACATACTATTAAGAAAGGAAATTTATTGTACTCCTATTCGAATGTTATGATGAATGGACATACTTGGTCAAATTTTTCATTTTTTTCTCTTATTTTGATATTTTTGTTCTGAATTAATTAAATTTATTTGTTTTATATTTATTACCATGTGAGAACATGATGTTATTTCGGTTAGTAGGTTTTGATATCTCCGTTATTTACGGGTAAAAAATATTTTTATCTTCTTTTACCAGTATTGCATTATTATTATGTATGCTTCTTTGCCAGCAAATGCGGGTTTGACTTGCTTTTAACACTATTATTTATTATTACGTACGTTTCTTTGATATCAGATGCGTTTTTAAAAGGTTGACTTAGAACTATGACACCACAGCTCTTATTTCCTCTCAAAATAGGTCGAGTTCTAAAATTTTGTTTGCCAGCTGGAAAAATCGAAAATGAAGTTTAAAAGATTATCATTGTACATACATAGAGAGGGGGGCAGAGATGGATAGAGAAGTCTCGAGATTATTTCATACCGGTTAAAACTGACTAATGACTTTAATTAAGACAAATAATGGCTTAAAAAATGATAATGTTCTCACATGATATCTTGAAATTTATGATCGAAGATTTTATTTTAATTTTTTTATTACTTGCATTACTGATGTGCAATATTATTTTCTTCATTTGCAATATTTTATTGCAAGTACACATAAAAAATAATAATAGTTACAATGGTATGTATGCCTTTTCATTGTAGCAATTGCTGCCTTCTTTACTTTTTTAATATCGATGCTTTATTCTGTACTTAATTAAGCCGTTATATATGTGAAAGTGAATTAACAAGCAAAAACAGTTACAATCATTAATAGTATTTTCAGGCCAGGATAGACTGGTTGATAGGGCGTTGGATCTGCACCTCTTGGATTCTGTGTTCCAATAATAGTATTTTCCGGCCGATGATTCTCCGTGTCTGTGGTGACTGGTGCACCCACAATTTGTGGTGACCCCAAAATCCTCCAAATCGAGAATACCATAATGGTTCAGAGGAGATTTTTCACCGATTCAGGTCTAAGTTGCGATCTGGGGATGAGTGTAAAATATATGAATGAAGTTCACCCAGTGGAAAAGGATGTAACAAAGCATTAGTAACTAAGGCAAATTCTTGGCTCTAAATTGCACTCTGAAACAAGAAGCTCTAAACTCAGCTTAAAATCAATGACTTCGTCGGCGGGCTTGTCTGAGAGGGTTAGTCATACCAGAATCATCATCCCGCCATGGAAGCACGCGGATTTAAAACATAAAACTGAATAACTGGACAGTCGCAACAGCAACACTGCGGGAATGTGGTTGAGACCTAAGGAGCATCTCATTCTCGTTTCGAGGTGCCACCCTCGGGAAGAAAATATTTTTCATTGAACATTTAGAAATCTCCGTTCAACACTAAGTATCACACGGGGCTTACAGAAGTAGACAACACATTACATAAAGGCATCACATACAGAACAGCTACTCAGGCATCACAACCCCTTTTTACAGAAAGTCGCATTCAAACATATCACAGATAGAACAGATAACTAACTGCCATGCCCGAACCGAGACTCGAACCTAGACCGCCCAGATCAAGGGGAAAATGCGCTACCCCTGAGCTAGGATGTCGGCATGGGGGGGGGGGAATTACGTTAATATAATTTGCTTATTAGAATTGAAAACACATCCTTCACATTATTTTTTTTTATTCTTACCAAAAATTTACCAAATTTTGAAATCACTGATCCCACTTTGATCGCCAAGTTATTTGTCACCGATTTCGATATTATTTTAAAATATATTTTTGAGTTCTGCAGCAATAATTAATGTAAAAATTAATGTTTTTGATATTTCACCTGAGTTTACTAGGATAAAAACAAATTTGTAAATAAAGGCAATAATCAAATATGTATACAGTAATAAAAGTTTACGTGAATAGCAACAATTTAGTAAATAATTTGGTTGTAAAAACGAAAATTTAATATTTATTCTTATAGTATAATTCAAAGAATAATCGTGAACATTTGGAATTTTTTTTAAAAAAGCAGTATTTATTTTAAACCAAATAAAAAAGTTATTTCAAAAATGTTTCTATACTCAAAATGATAAATTGACAAATGATAGTATCCTAAAAGTGATTATATTTAAGTCTAATTATCTAAGATATTAAGTCTAAATTATCTCGATTCTACAAAAAAAGTAACTCCATCATTTCACTTAAAAATGATGAGTTTATTCTTGTTTTGAAAGCTTCACTCGTATGTTATTTGATATGGATAAATATGAAACAAGATTAAAATGAATTTTGCTATGCATATTTCGATGTATCATGTCAGAACATCATTTCGTGAACGGCCAATCACCTCCTGCTCGTGCAAGTTAAATTATATTTTTATTCACTTTAAATGTTTCATTGATTGAGTCACTTTAGTATTACAAACGATCCAAAAAAAATTTGTCCCCCATTTATTGTTTTAAAAAATATCGCATTTCCTATTTATTTCACTTCCTATATTTACGTGCTCAAAAGGACATTTTCCTAGGTTTTATTTGCTGTAGTCATTAGCTTATTTTTTTAAATCAAAGTTTTTTTTAATGGGATGACATCACGTTATTAAAAACTGATTTTTTGAGATGCTCGTGCAGATAATAAAATGTCAATTTTTGGCCTTTGGGTTTTTGTTAACGCCACAAAACCTCATTCCTAAAACAATATTATGTACTGACATGGTAAGAATCAACTCGTATTCCTTATTTGCTAAATAAACGAGAGAAACTTTTCATGTTCATAACTATGAATCAAATTCCTTATTATCTATACAAGTACACTCCTTATCCAAATTAAAATGAAATATTAATTAAACAGTATCAAGTCCATCCTGAATTTGTTCTGACCTCGACACATCTAATTTTGTGTTGTTGTGTGGGCCTGAATCGGATATTTGTAGTTGTTTGTTTTGACACACTCGTAGTTTGATTACGGTTGTGGTTTCATCTTTCCTAATCCCTTAATACCTCGGGTAAATTAGGAATTCAATAAAACGTGAACAATCAGGAAATGAAACTTCCTAATGAGAAACTCAAATAGTCATTTCAGTCATAAGTTAAAATTAACTTGTCTGTTAAAAGGGAGTATTTCAGAAATAACTTTCACTCCAATGGTTTTATTAAATACAAAGGCTTTCATTATTGTGTCTTTTCAGCTGTTTATAGTGGTGAAACAGTTTACTGTCAGTGCTTAGTTAATTAAAACATCTAATTCCAATTTTACAGAATTTCCTACTTTGAAAACAAATGAATCATCATGAAAAATCCTTTTTTGCGTTTTTTATAATGATAAAATTAAATTCAAGATGAAATCTTGGAAAAAATATAGAAATTTCACCAAAAGTATCAAGGATTGTAGAATATACAATTATTTTTTGAAAGGATCGAGCTCTCTTAAGTTTGCTTTTTTCAATTTAAAAATAAAATATTGTTACAATAGTATCATTAATGTGAAATAATAGCATTATTAATTAATACAAATTATTCTTACGCAGTAAATCATACATCAAAAGTTTAAAAGGCAATTTCGATTTGGATATCAATAACACAATAATGTCATAAAATTTATTCACAGTAAGTTTTTTTTAAAAGAAAATCTCTATTTAAAAAAAGGTTGTGTATATTATTCACAGTCCTTGAAATTTTTAATTTTCTAATATAAGATAGTTAACAATTATAGTAATTTCCAATACAAATGGTAGATATATGAGACGAAATGAATTAAAAGGTTTAATTTGTAATTTTTAAATTAAGTTAATTTTTCATACAGATGATGCAAAATTTTATGGAAATAGATACGTTTTTTTTTCAAGCAGATGTAACAAAAATTTAAATTTAGAGGTAGTAAAATCTTCATTAAATTAATTAATGATTCTACATTATTATCATATGAGAACATGGTGTTGTTTTAGTTTGGAATTTTTGAAGTCTCAAAATGCGCAAGAAACAAATTGGTAATTCATTGCTTTTGAGGAGTCAATTGTCCGCTTCTAGAGTTATTAGAAAATAATGCCGAAGGCTATAAAATTTGATGATTTAACACCAAAAAATCATTTAAAAATAGAAATTTAATTTATAATTCAAAAGTTTAAGTCAATGTTAACGTTGTTTTAATTTTATTTATTTATTTGTTTGTTTGTTGTTAAAATGTTTTTTATCAGGGGAGAATATGATGTTGTTTTGGTTTAAGATTTTTGAAGCTTCAAAATGAAAGGGCGGAAAACTGGCGGTATATTTGGCGATTTATCACCAACAAAAAGTTATAATATGGCACGAATGTCTGCCCTGTGCCTGATTATCGATATATCCACGCATACGGATTCTAATAATTACGTGATTGTTTAAAACCCATTTAAATTGGTTAAGGGCTTAAATTGATTAAGAAAAACTATGCCTTAAAATAATAATGTTCTGACATGGTAACAAGAAATTTGAAATAGCAGATTTAATTTTATTTTTGTTACATTCAAGGTTTACTTGTCTTCTTTCAAATAAGAAATAGATTATATGATTTCCATTTTGCAAAATACAACCATCTAGATAATATTTCTCTGCTGGTTGGCGATGAAATCTGGGTCATAGGAAAAACAATTATTTAATTAGCATTCATCTAATAATTTCATATGTTGTTATATCGATTAATAATTAGGTTTTATTCAGGAGATCTTTATTATTTGTTTATTCCGAATTGAAGATTTTTCAGCATCCATTTCATCATTACTGTACGTAAAAACTTGTTAAATATATAAATTGCAAATTTCAAAAATAGTTTGGTTACTTACGTATTAAGCTGTCGATCATTTTCGCCAAATCAAAAAATGGTCGCCAATAGATCGTCTAAGAGCCAAAATTGGTTTTTCACGTATTCAAAAGAATTAAAGAATTTTGGCACCAAAATGGAATTTGGCTTGATTGGGGCGTTGTTTGCTGATCGGCGGTCTAATACATAAGTACTATAATTTGAAATAATACATATCAAAATATTTAACTATATTTATAAATAGGTGGATGCTTCATGGGGCTTTGTTGGCGTTACAAAAACAGGAATCAGAAAATGAATCATGAATAAGATTCAATATCTATTAAAAACGCCCCAAAATAATCACTTAATTAAATCAGTTGACTGTCAACAAAAAAAAAGAAATCATGGTGAAAGAATACAGTTAAAAATTGTCAGGTCTTCACAGTTTATTGAAAATAATTTACAAATTGTTGTAAACTTTAAATATTGCTCTGCTGTTGAAAATTATAAAAGAGTAAAAAATATTTAAAAATTATTTCTACAAATTTATTTATTTGAGTAAGTTTTGACGAATCGAGATGGATTTTAATAAAGATTTCAATCAAGCGCGCATCGCATAATTGATTTTTAACATAATTTTGATTATATGGATATAAATCAAGTAAAAAGTTTTAGATAGACTAATTCGAGGAAAGTTCGAACTGTAATGTTTATTACGATTTAGTTTTTTTTAAAACGTGCAATCGCTTGCGAAACTTTTCCTGCTTTAAATCAAAAGCTGTAAATAAGTTAATTCTTTCTTTTTCAAATTATTCAAATTTATTCTGTAGAACCCGTTCTTAGCCATCAGTAGACATATTTTTGGAAGTTACTGGGAAAAAGTACCAGTAATTAGCTTAAATTTTAATTAATTAAAAATTTCCAGAATTGCTCCAATTTGCACACTCTGTCCTCTAAAGTATTCATGTACCAAGCAAGGTTGGCAGCATTTTTTTCGCTACAACCGACCACCTCTCTATCACTGAATGAAACAGTAATGACAAGATTTGTTGTAGCCGTAACAATAATTACCTTTTGTTGCTATAACAATAATTACCTTTTATTGTATTATCTATAAGAATTCTTAAAAATTATTAAAAAGAAGAGAAAATTAATATTAATGAACGATCCTGACCTCCAAAGTCTTTTCTTATTACATTAAGAATCTGAATGAGAATAAATAATTGGGTTGATCCGTAGAGAACATCACCCGCTTGGCGCACTTTTCAAAATCGCCAACTCCTCGCGCTCTTGCGTCTTATCTCCCGGAGGAAGATATAATCCAACCACAACATCGGGTTGCCATATTTGGCGTTAAATGTCCTTGGCGAAAAGGGGGTGATACTCTCTCTCCTGTCGCACCAATAATTGATTAGCAAAACATTCAAAGTTAATTTCAATTTCAAAGAAAATTATTCTAAAATTAGGGTAGTTATAAATAATTCAATGCTTTAATCCGCTTTATTATAAATACTAGCTTTTACCCGCGACTTCGTAAGCGTAGAAAAGCACGCAACTAACCTAAGAGCAATTTATTTACAGTGTGTACCTGAAATAAAGCAAAACAGCGAATCAAGTCCGTATTTCATTAAAATCAGGTCGAGTCTACTTTATTTATCGATCGAGATTGAAATACCTATAGCAGTATTATACGCATGATTTTTAAACTTTTAATTAAAATGTAAACTCAGTTGTCAATAATTACAACAAATTGAATTTTCTACGTCAATTAGGGTAACACAAATACCAAAATTTTCTGCACCAGTTGAGGAAAAGCAAAATAGATTAGAAATTTTTAATTTTCTTTATAATTTTTTATTTTAATGTAAAAGTTAAAAAATTTTAATGTAATGTTTTTTATTTAATGTAATTTTTATTTAATGTAAAAAATTAAATTGAACAGTAAAAAAACCGTACAAATTTTAAAAGATACTCTTTTATGCAAATTACTACAAATCTATATTACAATTTGCCTGAATCTTCAACGCCAATTGAGGTCATACAAATGCGTGAATTTTCAGTAACAGTTCGGATAACGCGATACAGATTATAAATTTTTATTCTGTATTATTTTAATTCAAAAATACTTCAAAATGAATCCGAAAAATCGATTCATTAACAATGATTCATTTTGAATGCATCAAACATTAAGAAAATAAACGGAATCATTTGAAATAATCTGTTAGAAACATGTTAATCCTAGCCTCATTAGCGTGGGGAAAAAACCAACTAAAGTTTTACTCATTTGGCGGTGGGGAAATGAAGATTTTTGGCGAGAAAGTTAGTTTTTAATTAATAAAAAATTAACCACTCAATTGAACGAAATAAATATTAGTCTTTGTCTCATTCTAGGCTATAATCTACCTCTGTGCTAAATTTTATCCAACTTCGTTCAGCCATTCTGCTATTGTAGTGGAACAATATATTCCGTAAATGTGGGACTGCAACATTCCAGCCTTGCCGCCTCCTGGTGGCTTAAAAGGGAACTCCCTCCAGAGCGAGTGGGATATTCCAATTGTTCGAACACGTTTTTTCCGAAAGTAAGGCCCCACGTTGGGCGCCAATTTTGTAATGGTTACTGTCTGAGCACAGAAAATATATCGGGTAAGCATTAAAACATTTAATGAACATACACAGTTTTACATTACAAATAAACAAAGACAAGCAATTAAATATTTGCAGTTACAAAGCATATTAATGGGACAAGATAAATTTAGCTGTTCACTCGAGGAAAGTCCGACTCGCTCTGGAGGGAGTTCCCTTTTAAGCCCCCAGGAGGCGGCAGGGCTGGAATGTAGCAGTCCCGCATTTACGGAATATATTGTTCCACTACAGTATGATTGACTAACATCATCCTTCCCTCCATCCATTATTTCTTATTTATAATAGTAATATAGATAAATTGAGTTAAACAATGCAAAGTAATTCCAACTGTTAAATGAAACTGTATCAAATGATAATTGTTTAACAATTTCTTAACACTTTTTAACTAAACAATGCTTAATATTTTAACCTTAAATTCGTTTATAACAAAATATTATCTACTCTCCAACACTGCTTTAGTCTAAGATTTTCAAATTCAAAACTCGATTTCTATCTCTGATTTTATCTAAACTCCAAGTTGAAGGCATGACGGAACACGAGGACTCGGATTACAGACAATTAAATTACGATTTTGCCGATCTTGCTTCACTAAGCTTAGCCATTTTAGATATTCGCAATTGGTACGCATTCTTTTTAAGAATGATCGAAGTCGGAGAGCGGTTTATTGCTGAATGCTGGAATAATTTGAATGTCTTCTCTGATTCAAAGCAAGGGATTTCTGAAAACCCAAGGAACTCTTGTTGCTCCGTTTGTGGAGAAAGATTTTCGGTTGATCCACTGGAACTGCAGAGGCGTTTCGCAAAGCAAGTTGGAAGCGTTCCGGGAAGTTGGGTCTTTGTTCCGAATCTCGAAGAATATAACCCAGTGAAAAATACTGGTACTGTAACAAAAGTACGTGCTTTAAAAATTTATTTATCAAAAATAACAAATCAGTCTTCTACGAATTCTCCTTTGAAGAATAAACTTTCTATTCGAGATAAAAGTTTCTCACAAAGGAATTCTTTTTCTTATAAATAATATACTAATATGGTTTTTTCACTATAAAGAATATAATTTTTATGTGGGAAATAAGTCCTTTGTGATGAACTTTTGTTTATCTTGAATAAAAAATATTGTTACAGGCGGGCGAACGCTCGCCGGAGTAGAAAACGTTGGCGACGCTTCAGTAGGTGCTTCATGCCAGCCGAGTTGACTTGGCGAGGGGAATATTCTGGTAGCCCCGAGACATTTCTTATTTCGGCTATCTAAGGGAAGGGTTGCCGTAAGATGTGGGGGAGTGAGTTAATTAGTTGAGAGTTTTTACTCTCTCGAAAGAAAAGTGTCTCGCTGGACAAGCGGGTTAGTGAGCTGTGTTTGCGTTTGGTGTTAACACTGTATTATTGAGTTCTCTGTGACTTACTGTTTACTGTGCTTTTTGATAGCTGTTTTTCAGTCTGTTTTTATGGTGCGTAAGGTTTGCATTTACGCTGTAAGTGACTGTTGACTGATGGATTGTTTTTATCTGAAGTTTTACTTTATCAAGTCATCCTGCAAATACTTGTAAATAGCTGTAAATAAATTTGTTTGTGCTGTCCTCAAGTAAAGTCCATTCAATCCGAAACCGCTACTCTAAAAACGCAACAATATATTCTTTATAATGAGAAAAATATATATTATTATATTCTTTATAAGAAAAAGAATTCCTTTGTGATATATACTTTTTTCCTCATAGAGAAAACATTTTTTTATTCGAGATTAACAAAAATTCTTCACATAGTATTTCTTTCCCTAATAAAAAAATGTATTAATATACCTTTATCCCTTATAGAATAAATTTCTTTATTCGAGATTAACAAAAAAATTTCACGAAGGATTTTTTTTTCTTATAAAGAATATACTAATGTAATTTTTTTCGTTATAAAGAATACAGTTTTTTAATTGGGATTAGCAAAAGTTCATCATAAAAGTTTTTCTTTTCTTTTAAAGAATATACTAAAGTGCTTTTTTCCCCTTTTAAAAAATATACTTTTTATTCAAGATAAACTCCTCACAAAGGATTATTTTTTCTTTATAAAATAAAAATAAGGAATACTATAAGGAAAAAAAATCCTATGAACTTCTTTTCATTCTTCGTGTACTGTTCCAAAAAACAAATTTTAAATTTTACTTAAATTTTAAAGTCTTAGAAACACAAATGCAGCATCAAATGAAAAAAGGACAAATAATCCTCTATTAATTTTTTTGTTCCAACAATTTTTAATTTTGTTATGAAGATAAAAAGAAACTGAGAATTTAAGTGACAAAATAGTACTTTTCCGTTAGCCTGGCGCCAGCGGAAATTCGCCAAATAATGTAGAATTCTACCAAATATTGGTACTTACGTATTAGACCGTCGATGTCAACAGTTAAGTAACTCATTGGTGACGGATTCAAATTTGGCGATAAACTGTCGAAACCAACAAAATTGCGTACGACAGTAGTTTAAACATTTTTTTAATTAATGTCGGTTTTTTGCCATTATTGGCGATTTAGCAACTCATTGGCAACGCCTCCAAATTTGGTGATAAAGATCGACGCTCTAATTCTTAAGTACCCAAATTTCTTACAGCTATTTTACAACGAAAAATCGCTGAATAATGTAGAATTATACCAAATTTCTTTGGCGATTTTTCCTTGCCGCACGTCTAACGGAAAATTACCGAAGAAATGACCAATTTCTAGATATTGGAACAAATAGTTTTTAGAAGCGTTTTCAACTTCACCAAATATTTTCATTGCAAAACTATCCCCATTAAACTAAGAGATTGCATTGATTTTTGCTTAGACTATATGCTGACAAAAATAAAAATTATCGATAATAACTAAGATTATCGATTTAATTAATTAGATATATTTAATTAAGATTATAGATTCACATAAAAACGTAAGACTGAAAACATCATTATAATTATGCCGTTAAAACAAATTAACATATAAAAGTAGTAAAAGAAATTGCATAGGAAATCTCTAGTTTGTGTATAAGATTATTCGTCACAATTGATTATTGTAAAGTAATTATTATGATACGTTGATTAAAATTCTAATTAAAATAGAATCCTCATTAAAATTAATAAACTACTTAGCGCTAACATCATTATTCTAGATGTTGATGGCGAAAGACCTCATATATCTATCGATGTTTTGTTATCACCCAACAGGGAAAGTTACTGATAACTAGAACTTTCTTTATTGTAACTACTTTTGAAGTATCGATTTATGAATATTTTTTTTAAATTGCAACATTTATTTGTTTCAGAATCGGCTGTGCTTGAGTACAGTTTCAAAACACATTGGAATAGTGACTTTTTCTATTTATTTTATAGCTGTATTGAATGATTTGGTCGAACTTTAGTAATTTTAATTCCTTTTTTCTTTAAAAGTGATAGAATTACATATTTAAATTGGCACTTTTCCGTAAGCCGGGCGCCAGTTAAAAGTCGCCAACTAATATAGAATTCAGCCAAGTTTCTTATAGTGATTTTAAAGCGAAAAATCGTCAAAAAATGTAGAATTCAACCAAATTTCTTTGGCGCCGGGATAGTGAAAAATTACCTATAAATTAGATTACAATTATACCTTAAATTAAATAAACGTGGAATATTATATTCATAAGAATTAAATCCAGCAATATAAACCGTGTTGTAATAATTTAGATATTTTTTAAAGAAAACAAAATTTCATCTAACTTTTTAAGAATGCATCCATGCATATAAATATTTTACATTTATATATCGGTTGATAATCTTTAAAAAATTTAATTACAATTTAAATTATCAAATACTAGCTCCAAATGTGTTTTCAAAATAAGCTATTTGTTTGAAATTTGTCATTAATTAACCAATCTTCTGAAATTAACCTTATATAGACATATTTTTTCGAAGTGTTAAATGTCTAAAACTAGTTGCAGAGTTAAAAAAAAAGTTAAGAAAAAAGTATTTTAAAATATAGTAAGTGTTCGATATATCTCAAAAATTGTTTTACCTCTTTCATTTATATTTCTTTACTTTAAAAATTATATTTATATTTCATTTCTATTTTCCTTACTTTTCCATAAAATTTGAATTAATATCCATATTCAAGAATTTTCGACAACGCCGAAAATATTACGCAATATCACATGCATGACTAAGACTTAAAAATCATATAAAGTATTGGCATTTCTATTTTAAATGATTTTTTGGTGATAAACGGCCAAATGTGACAGCCTTCTGCATTATTTTCTAATAACTTTAAAATGAAAAATGGATACCTCAAAAGCGATAAATCTCTAATTTGTTGCCCACGCTTTTTCAGGCTTCAGAAACATCAAGCCAAAAAATATAATGTTCTCACATGATAATAAACTTTTGCTCAACCTTCAATACCTTTTTCAGTAAAATTTTAAACATGTGTCGAAAAAGAAAAGTTAAGAACCTATTTAATATTACCACACAGCGCAATCCAAACACATTCTTAACTGAATTTTACCGCAAAAGCTTATTTTATAAAATATTATATACATAAAGATTTTTTATTGTTTCTAATTTTATTTTATTTTTAATAAATAAACATTAGAATTTTTTTAGCAACTGATATTATTTATTGCTAAAAAATGCTTAAAAATAAAATGAAACATTAAAAAAAATATTAGTTCAAAGTCTGAACCTTTTTCAATTAATTATAATATTTTAAAAAATTAAATAAAAATGTTTGCCTCTGAATCAGAATGCCGATACATATTCACTGGTACTATGAATTAGAAACAAAAAACTATATCACAACACTACTTTTGAAGTTACAAAGCTTTATGGACGTTTTTTTAATTAATGAAAAGGTAAACATAATTCTATTTTTTATCTTAAAAAGGGGTCTGAGGGTAATTAAAATATCCATATTCAAAATATTATAAGAAAGAAATAAGCATAGGTTCGTATAATACCAAATGTCATCAGAAAATTTTTAAAAAAAAATCATTCCATTTAATATCTTATTTATATATTTTATTCTAAAAGGGTCAGAACAGTCTTGACCACAGAGGTGTAAGCTCCAACAGCTCTTCCGAATCGATAGAACCTAATGCCACCGCTTCCTCTCCAATCTTCACCACCACCAGTCCCGTCAGATCCAAGCTCCGCTCTTCGATCACTGCGAAGAAACCGATGACCCCCAAAAAGGGTTGCGTACACTTTCAGAAGACTCCGAAAAGTGCCCGGCGATCAAAATCTATCACCGAGGAAAGCGTTCCACTGATTGGTCGACGATCGAAACGGCAGAAAAAGGGCAATTAAGTCCACTTCACTCTTGAGCAATGATTTTGGACAGTTGCGGCCATAACTCAATATTCAAACATAAATAAATATTATCGTATTTTTTTCTTGGCTTATTTCTGTTCATCAAAGTAATGGACTAGCATAAAGTTTTACAATCATTTCAGATGCTCGCTTTTAATTGTAATTCTTCTAAATTATAAATTATTTTATCTTTACATAATCCTATTCCTGAAATTTCTTTTATCATTGAACAGCATGTTACAAGCAGGCAAGCGTCGCGGAATTGACGACGTTGATGAGGAGCTTCGAGCCAGACAGGTTAGTTTGGCGAAAGGAATAGTCTGGTAGCCGCTGAATCGTTCACGGTCCGCCGCGTTGTTTCGCGTGCTTTTGGGCGCGCGCTTGTTTGGCTATATAAGGGATGGGTTGCCGTAGTGTCGGCAATAGAGTTTCCTCTAGGAAGAGAAGAATCTCGCTGGACTAGCGGATTACTTTTCTCGCTTGCTATTAGTGAGCTGTTTTTACATTTGCTATACGATAGCTCTTTTGCAGTCTGTGTTCATTGTGCGTAAAGCTTGAATTTACGCTGTTAGTGACTGTTGACTGCTGGATTGTTTTTATCTGAAATTTTCCTTTATCAAGTCTCCTGTAAATACTTGTAAATAGCTGTAAATAAATTTGTTTGTACTGTCCTCAAGTAAACTCCATTCAATCCGAACCCACTACGCTAAAAACGTAACAAGCGGCAATCATTGAACAGTTATTACATTAAAGGAAGAAGTTAATCAAATTCAATTTTTAACATATTGACATCAATGTATTAAAAAGGGTAGTACTTTTCGTGGTTTTATTAAACCAAACATACTATTTCTATTTCAGAAATTTAAATATTTTTAAGAATTTTTGCTGAATTTGTCAGTAATATTGAAACTTTGGAGGCTAGCATAACAGATGTCATATCTAATATTACAAAACAAATCATGGGAAATGCATTTCTAAAATTAGGATACCTCCTCTATCTGTCTCGAGTTACACGATGAAATGTGCTCAAACATTTGATCTCATTATATTCGTTTATATTATTTATAATCCTTAATATATGCCTAAATGTAACAATTTTCAGACAATATTTTTGTGACATGAGAACGTCTTTGTATTAGTCGTATCATTTTGTGTTGAAATTACACTGCATATTGTACAATAACTCGAAGGCGATGAGCTTTTTATAAAACAAAAAAAAAACTTTCAGGTTTCTTTGCTGTAAAACTTTTTTCTTACGCTTTAAATTTTCGTTTGTAACATACAGAGTTATGGACAAACAAAATATTTCAATCTTGTAAGTATTGGGAAATTCGTCTAAATTTTGATGAGTTTTTCCTATTTTAGATTTCACAATATAAAATGAAAAATCACTTCTGTGTGAGTATTTGTTCGTGATTACATCGATGTTTGCGAAGATATAATTGGACATGACGGTAACCAACTGAAAAAATAAAAAGAAATCAAAATCGACTAGTAAAAAAATGGAATAAGTAGTGATTCAATGGAGAACACAATTTTAGATGCTGTTTATTCTTAAATTTGGTAACCTGCCGAGTTTTTGCGTATGCGTTAAGTTGGCTTTATTTCGTCAACAAGTCTTAGTCACAAGTCAAAAATTTTGTCTTAGTTACTTTTTATTAAATAACTGCAATTTAAATAATTGATCAAAAAATTATACCTGCTCAAAACAAAATCAAGTCTGTATTCGTTAAAAATAAATCAGAATACACTTAATTGACGTTGAAATTTCAATGCCAATTGAGGATTCAACGTCAATTGAGGCTACGAAAATGAGTGGATTTTTCTAGGCCAGTTGGGGTAACGCAAAACCGAATAGAAAGTTTTAATTTCCTTCATTCTGTAGTAGTTTAATTCGAAAGCATATCGAAATGAATCCGAAAAACTGATTAATTAGCAATGTTTAATTTTAAATGCATCAAACATTACGAAAATAAACAGAATCGTTTGAAATAATCAACCGAAAACATTTTAAGCCTAATCTCATTGGCGTGGGGGCAAAACAAACTGAATTCATTACTTATTTGACGGTGGAGAAATGGAGATTTTTGGCGATTAAGTTAGCTTTTAATAAATAAATAAATAATGAATTAATATCCAATGTCATACACTACAAGTTTTTAAAAAAAATTACTTGAACTTGAGTTAATGAATAAAAGGTATTTAATTAATGATTAAAATTTGAACAAGATATATATTTATATACAATTGAAAAAAAATAGAAAAATGTATACATAAAAATTATAATTTTTTGAAAATATAATCTTGGAAGTTATTGAGAAAAGGGAATCAAATTTTTGATTAATTTTGTATACATGGCTCAAGTCTGATAGTTGCAATCATCTGTTTGCTCGGTAAAGTCTCAACACATATGTACATCTCTTATTACTTTACCGTATAAGAGCTATACAAAGAGCGTATACTGTAATCGTCAAAAAATTCGAGCGTCATATTTAAACGAATCTCATTTCAGACTCACTTAGTTCGAAAAATACATTTTTTTAAAAAATTATATCTATCTATGAACACGATAGCTTAAAAACTCTTTGAGCTAGACCGATAGAATTTGTATATGAATTTAAAATCAAATTAGTACATTTCTATCAAATTTTGTGCGAAATCTATTCAGTGAAAGTTTGTCTATGCGGCCTTCAGAATAGTTAACACGATAATTATAAGAATATTAGAGCTAGATGGATAAAATTTAGTACACATATTTAGGTACTTTTCCGTTTGCTAGGTATCAGCGAAAATTTAATCTAAAAAATTGACGGAATTTTACATTATTTGGTGATTTTTCATTTAAAAGTAGTTCTAAGAAATTTTACGGAATTCTAGAATATATGACGATTTTTCGCTGGTACCCGACTAACGGAAAAGTACCTATACTTAATACAGATTGTTATAGATAGATACCCATCAATTTTGGAATCAAATCGATTCAGTGGTTGACTGCCTGGAAGAATGTACTTTCATAAGCACGTAACAATGATAATTTAACAACGCAATGACTGAAATATGAGCAATTTGGTTTGTAATTTTTGTCTACCATAATAGTTTTAAGTTAAAAAAATTTGTTTTAATCGACTAGAGGAAAAGTGTCCAAAATGCACATTCTGTTACTTGTGCTTTGACTTTGTCACGACGGTTCATCATCAAAAAAAAAAAATCACTAATGAAGATTGAAACGAAATCTTCTATGCATATTTCAATGAATCATGTCAGAACATCATTTCTTGAATAGCAAAGCACTTTCAGTTTTATAAAGACAATACCTTCTGTAATCCAAAAAGAAAAAAGAATGTAATACATTTGTGTTAACAAATGTAATTTATCAAAGGACTATAAAAAGACAAAATCTTCTACAGAAATTTTATCAACATAGAAGTCATAAATATATTAGATATCCATTTAGAACTTTTTAATTCTAATTAAAAAATTATGCTTTAGCGATAATGAAATAATAAAAAAAAGGCAATTTGCTATCCATATTTCAATGTATCATGTCAAAACATCATTTCTTGAAAGGCCAAGCACCACGTGCTCGTGCGAGTTAAATTATATTTTAATTCATTTCAATCGTTTCATCGAATGAGTCACTTTAGTAGCGCGAACGATCTGAAAAAGACTTTGTCTCGCATTTATTGTTTAAAAATATATATTTCCTATTTATTTCATTTCATATTATCGCGTGCTCAAAATGGTATTTTTCCTAGTTTTTATTTGCTGTAGTTCTTAACTTTTTTTTAAATCAGAGCTTTTGTAAATGCAATGGCAACCCGTTATTAAAAGCTGATTTTTTTAAGATGCTTGTGCTAAAAATAAAAATTTTATTTTTCGCCTGCGGGTTAAAATTTGTATTTTACATCTACGGATTTTTGTTGACGCCAAAACCCACATCCTAAAAACTTTCATCATGTTCTGACATGATAAAAATAGAATTTAATGGGCTTTTCTGTAACTAATATTCGCCAACGATATGAAGTTAATAATACTGAAGTACATTTATCAAGGTGTATGTGAGAAAATTTCGAAAAGATCGTTTCCACTTATTATTTTTAACAGATAAAAAACTATTATTGGTGAATTTTATGACGAAACAGAAGCGACCAGCATGTAAACATCATGTCACAGACTCCTGGTCTCCAGACTCCTCAGCAAGCAGTAATCCAAGTTACTAGTCGGGGGAAGGTATTATTGCAACAGACAATTATAATCGAATATGTATAAAGTGGGTGGGGTGTCAGCAAAGGCTGTTTTTCATTGTCGCAATATCTTTGATCTGGTTGTGGACCGTCAGCTGTTCTCATAAACACTTTCGACTGTAATCCCCATCTCATTGGCACCATCTACGATCAAAACAAGGATTACTAAAGGCTCAGTCTATTTAGAGGAATCTATGGCAGAGAGTTACTTTTTTGCCGTTTCTGTTCCCATCGAAAACACAAGGTTGGTGATAGTTTTAGACTAAATTTATTTTTACATGTTGCATCCAAAAGAATTTGCAAAGTCATTAACAAATAATACATTGAATTTTTGAAAGAATTGAAAACAACTTCATTCTGAATACATTTATTTAACTTGGCATGTTTCATATTTATAAAAATGAGATTTTATAGGTACTTGCGTATTAGACCGTCAATCCTTATTGCCACATTCGAAGGCATCGCCAATGAGATGCTAAACCGCCAATAATAGTAAAAAATTGCCATTATTTAAAAAATTGTTCAAACCTTTACAGTCGTTTGCCATTTTGTTGGTTCCATTGGCGTCGACGGTTTATCGCCAAATTTGAGTCCGTCGTCAATGAGTAATTAAACCATCCGTGACCGTTGCGTTGACGGTCTATTACGTAAGTACCATTTTATAGCCAACTTTTTTCTAATTTCCAATGCAATTAATCAATTTTCATCATGTCCAATGTTAAAATATCTGTTCAAATTTTCAAATTACGATGGTTTTCTTATTATTGATAATAATACATATATATTTTTTATTTTCAGTTAATTAATTAATTTATTGACTGATTAATTTTTGGTGACCAGCTAGTTAGTTCATCGAAAATTTTGGTATCGTTTAATTCACAAATTTTCAAATGCATATCTTGATTCTTACTACTCCTACAACAAAATATTTTTGAGCATCAAACAGCGATTCCTATTAAAGACATTTTATTTTAATAGCCTTAAATCTGTTTATTCTTTACATGAAGGATATCTTAGCCCAATTAGGAACTTAAATATTTGAGTCATTCATAATCAATTGCACGTTGTAATAACGTCAGTTCTCCATCTGACTCCTCATGTAAACTGTCCAGATAATAAACTAAATATTTCTTCCTTAGCTTTCAATAAAGAAAGAAAACTATGGGATTAAACATTTGATGAAACAATGAAAAAGACTTCAACTTCATTATAACAGTGAACTCTATAGTAGAAAATTATGCATATATATATATATATATATATATATATATATATATATATATATATATATATATAATAATGAATGAAAAAAATGAAAAAAAAAATGAAAACATTTTTAATGTTAATACTTATGACTTTGAAAACCTTGACACTAATCTCCCGCATGAAAAATTAATAAACGTTTGTATGTCTTTATTTGTGGAATATTTAAATGAAAATATTATAACTAAAAATAACTGGCTGGAACTATGCAGATTTAATATTTCTGAAAATTACATTTTTAATGGTATTAATTTTTTTAAACAAATAAAAGGTATTCCAATGGGAACGTCTTTTTCAAGTGCCCTTGCAAACATTTTTTTACACTATGAGAAAAAAATCATTAAGCTTAACTTAATTAACGGATGGAGATACATAGATGACCTCCTGCTAATTAATGTAGAGAATACGAATATAAACAAACTGCTATCCAAACGAATTAATTTTAAATAAAAAAAATGAAAAACTAACCGAAGCAAATTATCTTGATTTAAACGGTAAAACACTGGTGGGTCTATTTGACAAAAGAGACGAATTCAATTTTTAAATAATAAAACTTTGCAATTATAATTCTAATTTAAACTCAAAAATTTTTAAAAATATAATCTTTTCACAATTTAACAGAATAAAAAATATTTGTAATAATAAAAGGTCTTATATAGAAGCTACAGATTGTTTTTTAAAAAATCTAGCCAATAATGAATTCCCAAGAAATTACTGTAATATTGAAATTTTAATTAAAGAAGGTTTAGATCTCTTCGACTAACCCACTAGTAGGCACATATTTTTACAATAAATTAACAATTTCAAGAAGATAATTTTCAATTCCTCGGGGTCCGCTATGCACTGGCTTCAGCGTTAAAATCTACATTTACTTCCAATTTCAATAGGACTTCCCCGTGCTTCTAAAAATCAGAGGAAAATACAATTAACTTTATTATATTAAAAATC
>JAOUZG010048650.1:998311-1124954 GCA_026289955.1 Argiope argentata | reverse complement strand
ATATATATATATATATATATATATATATATATATATATATATATATGTGTGTGTGTGTGTGTGTGTGTGTGTGTGTGTGTGTGTGTGTGTGTGTGTGTAAATATTGTCAATATTTGTAAATAGTTTAATTGTATATAATTAATTGTAATGGAATCGTAATTCTGCGAGAAAAGACCGTTCTAAGGAGATTTACAACAGAAGATCGCCATATTGGTCTAATTTGGTGATAAAGGTGTGTTAACGATATAATGAGATCACTAACAGTTTTTACTACAGTCTAAAATGTATTGAAGAAGTTGAAAAATAAAGATTTGTTCCTAGGGAATATTGGAGAAATTTTCAGGCATCTCCGGAACGAGCAAGTGGTTTCTGCATTTGTTCCACCCACTTTAGTGGGATGCTACTTATAGGCACAGCTTAAGAAGGAGAGAAGATCAGTTCGGAATTCGAACTATATTAGTTGGCTTAGCTTGAGAGAGCGTCTCTTCTCTTTGACGTGAGTCGTATAACTTTGCTATGCACCTGAAATTAGTGTATTAAATAGAGATGATTCGCTGTGAATTTGTCGCTTGTGTTGCGTATATTTAATACACGTTTTCCTAGACAATAAAGTCTGCATTGTAAGATCGTTCTTGTGAGAATTTTTGGAACAATTTGAACAAAAAAACAGTTTGGGGAGTTTTAAAATGATGTAAAATCAGTTTTGTAACGACCAATATTTTCAGTGATTATTTCTAGGAAAAACCTGGAATTAGGCTTAATTATAAATTCATTAAAATGGCGCGTGTGTGTGTGTGCGCGCGTGTGTGTGTGTGCGTGTGTGTCTGTGTGTGTGTGTGTGTGTGTGGCAAATTTTATATTATATTCAGATGTTAAATCTGTGTTTTAAATTTTTTCCATCTAAATTTCTTCTTCTTTTTTACAGCTATACAATATTCGGACGACAACCATATATTCGGTCATAATTTGATTTTAAATTCATACACCAAATTCCATCGATACAGCTCAAAACGTTTTTGTTTTATCGTGCTCACGGACAGACAGGCTGTGACAGACAAACTAAAATAATATTGGAAAAAATTCATTTAGCGCACTATTGTTGATAATTTGTTTGTTTATTAATCAAAATAAAACATTATAGTTTCAATCGTCGAAAAATTTAATCACCGGTTGTGTTCATTTTCTTCTTGTAAGGAAAGTATTTTAAATGTAAATGCATTTCACTGTGGCATATAAAGTTTGGAAGATTTTGAAGAAAACAATTAAAGATTCGCAATATTAGAACTTCTTTTCAGATCGACATCTAGAAAACGCGTGTGTGTGTGATTTCCCCCTTTTTTTCACTTTAAAAGCTGCCGGTGATTTCAATTAAACGTATCTTGGAAGACAAGTTTCACTTTTTCTACTCCCTACCTTGCTTTGCATCTGTCTCCCAAGTTAAATATTTGCTACGAAACGAGGTCGTCTTCGAAGTTTCAAATGCATTTTTTATTTACTTCAAACTCACGCTCATCTGTTTTAATACGGTCTAAGGAGTCTCACAAGTTATGTTTGCTACATAACATTCGTTTCGCGAATGTCATTTCAGGACTTTTTTTTTAAGAATCTAGTTATTTGTTTTACTTCTACTAGTATAGTAGTAAAATTGGTTAAGATATTTGCATAACTGTCATAAAAGCTTTATTTGTATATAATTAAAATATCTAAAATATGTTCTAGTTAATTAATTTTAAAACAAATCGTCTATATAGTTTGGTATAAAGAGCGTCAAAATCCATAATAATTACAAATTTTTTTTAATCATGTTAGAACATGATGTTGTTTTTGGGATGAGGTTTTTGGCATCAACAAAAATCCGAAGACAAAAATTTTATTATCTGCACGAGCCTCTCAAGAAAATAAACTTTTAATAACGTGTTGCGATATCATTTACAAAAGCTCTGATATCAAAAAAAAAAAAAAAAAATTAAGGACCACAGCAAATAAAACCCAGAAAAATGTCATTTTGAGTACATGATTATATAAAATGAAATAAATAGAAAATGTGATATTTTTTTAAACAAACAATGCGAGACAAAGTTTTTTGGATCATTTGCAATACTAAAGTTCCTAATTCAATGAAATCATTAAAATGAATAAAAAATATAATTTAACTTGCATGAGCACGTGGGGCTCTAACGAGGCTTCAATGGGATGAAGTTTTTGGCATCAACAAAAATGCGAGGACAAGGAACTGAAATTTTAAATTTCCACTTTCTCAAAAATAGGCCTTAGAAGACTTAAAATCATTGGTAAATGGCTGCAATTTCGAAATAAAGATCTTTTTAATTTCCAATTTGTCACTTTCTGTTGGGATATTTTTTTTTCAGAATCTTTAACTTTATGAAAGTTTTCTTCAAACGTGAACAAAGATATTTTTAATAAATAGTTTAAATTGTTTGAGTTATCCATACGTTTCCAAAATCTATCGCTTTTTGTGGAGATGCTTTCTTCAAACGTTAATACATATCTTTTTAAATGTAGATTAGAATGTTTAATTGAGTAAAGCGTTTTCAATGATTGGTCGTTCTAGAGATTATGTTCTGGCATAATATATTGAAATATGCATAACAGATTTCCATTTTTAGATTTCAATTTGTCCTTGTTTCGATTAATTAACCAATTTAAGAGAGTGACGAAATATCTTTATTTAAAATATTAAAATTACAATATTTAGATACATATAAAAATAGGACTCATAAGATTTAAACTGTGAAGATCTATAAATATAACATAATGTGTTGTGTTGTGACTAATGGCACTTACCTTGGACAAGCCCCCGCTGATACGATTAGCAGATAATTTAAGCCTAAGAAATGCTTCTCCTTGTTTTTACAAGTAGCGCCATCTAGGACCAAGAGTACGACTTAGTTACTCACACGTCACAACCCTTTTTAGGGGACGGACTTCATTCATGCAAATTCATTCATACATCTCAGATCATAATTTAGATCTGTAACAGAGAACGATCACCTCTGACCCGGTATCCCCAGTGGTATTACTCTCGACATGGAAGACTTTGCGACCACGAACAGATTTAACGAGCGCCAGTCGCCACACACTCGTGGAATCTTTTGGCCGGTGAGCTTCGAATCCCTAACCTAAGGAGTATGAGTCCAACGCTCTACCAACCTGGCCAACTCGTCCCGACATAACATAATAAATCCTAATAATAATGATCATATATTTTAAAATGTTTTCAGTGGTTTCATTTAGTAATCGACTTATTAAATTACTTTATTGACTTCATGCTGCATAAATGTTCAAGTTTACTACATTTTATAATGTTTTCACTATTCCTTAGCAATTAAGATAACTTTCCAATTCTCTTTGCTTATATTTTTGATAATCATGAAGTTTGAAAATCCTTCAGGTATTGTGATAATGTACGGAGAAAGGATGCTGGTTCAAGTACGGTCTTCTTTATCTGATTACATTTCAAATTAATAAATCTGTTCAACATATTCATTGCGAGGTTTCAAAATAGAAAATGAACCCAACGAAAATTTTGCTAATCTACTAAAAATCTGCAAAGCATGAAAAAAATTTGCCAAGGGTTGTCTTTATTTTATAGGAACTTAACTGAATAGCTTAATTAAAGCTTCTTATTCGGGAAGTGTCGTATGATGATGATGATCTCGTGTCCGCTTTACAACGGAAATAGGGGGTGCAGTTGCTTCTGAGGGTATAGATCCCTCAACACCCTAGGGCAGAAGTCTGACTTCTAGCTCATATGAAGAAGACACACGCACACATTCCCTTGCACAGCCCCTTTTTACTGGGGGGCACTTTCACTCACCTCACAGATAGAAAAGAGAAGAACAACCATGCCCTAATCGGGACTCGATCCCGGAAGTCCCAGATCACGAGGAAGACGCGCTACCTCTACGCCAGGACGCCGGCAAGTGTTGTATTATGTGCGCATAAATTTTGAATTTTGGAATGAATGTAGCTCTTGGGAATAGCATAAGTTTACCTTAAACCGAAAGGGAAAATATAGGTACTATCCAACCGGAGAAAAGAGTCAAAGAAAACCACAAACCATCAATAACAAAACTAAGCCTACTCTACAGAATGCAAAACAATAAAACGAAATAGTAGACAGTAAAAACGGGCGAGTAGGTAAGCAAAATAATGAAGAGCTCCCTCCCCCAATTCGCAAGAGTATATATTATCCAAATGATGTCCATAATTCTAGGTAATAATTATCTTATTATTTAGTCAATAGTTTATTAAAACTTCCTTTCAGGTCTAAACAGATGATAACCAAATAAAGATTTAAATGAAATCTTCTATACAATGTATCATGTATAGAAGATTTCATGTCAGAACTTAATTTCTTGAACGGCCAAGCACCACGTGCTCGTGCAAGTTGAATTATATTTTTATTCATTTTAATTGTTTCATTGAATGAGTCACTTTAGCATCGCAAACGATCCAAAAAACTTTGTTTCACATTTATTGTTTTAAAAAATATCACTATTCCTATTTATTTCATTTCATACTATCACATGCTCAAAATGACATTTTGCTAGGTTTTATTTGTTGTAGTCATTAACTTATTTTTTAATTAGAGCTTTTGGAAGTGCAATGGCAACACTTTATTAAAAGCTGATTTTATTTTTTCAGATGCTCGTGCAGATAACAAAATTTTAATTCTTCACCTACGGATTTTTGTTGACATCAAAAACTTAATCCCAAAAACAACATCATATTCTGACATGATATTAAATTTCAAAAATGCGAAGACAGTATCATTGCAAAATACGTCTACTATCGTGCTGTATCTCACAATTTCTGAGAAGAAAACGAAGTTTCATAATTGCTCTCGCGACCATAAGCGTCAATTCTGAGTTCTTCCAAACTCAGCTGCAATATATATCAAATGTTATCAGCCCTTAGTGGTCAGTGATGGCAAAAAGCACATTGTCGTCTTGTCTCACGCCCGGACGCATCTGATAAGGATAATTCAAAGGTGGCTGTGAAAGATTGTTGGGGAGGTTTCATGCTCACAAACCGAAAAGTCGTATCTTGAGTCTTGAGTCTTCAGTAGAATTCTTCACATCGAAGAATGATTTTTTTTTAAAGATAACAAGTGAAAAATGCATTCGAGACAACTGATTAAACAGTTTCGAAAAAAATTATATTCCAGAAAAATTTCGATAGTTTTGTTTAATGAAAATGAATTTATGAGAAACACTCCAGCAGATATTTCATTCACTTACCAATGATTATTGTATTAGTGTTATCTTAAACAATATAAATAATAAATATATCATATACCTGAAAAAATGATAGTCTATATATTATATAGCTCAAACAATGATAATCGATATATACCACTCAATGAAATCGATAATATTATAATGATAAATGACAATCCATATAAATTCGATTATCATTTATTATTTTATTATTATCATCTTTTTCACGTAAACGTAACATTATTTGACATATGTCCTTTAACTTCAAACCTATTCGTTTGTTACAAGCGGGCGAGCACCACGAAAACGTGCCAAAGATGGCGACGTTTGGCGAGGAGCCTCGCTCCAGCTTGATTGGTTTGACGAAAGGAATAATCCAGTAGCCGCTGGATTGCGCGCGTTATTTTGAGAAGTTTCGCGAGTTTCGGGGCACGCGCTTTCTCGGCTATATAAGGGACGAGTAGCCGGAGTGAGTGAGTGAGTGAGTTCCTCTCTCTCGGAAGAGAAACGTCTCGCTAGACTAGCGGATTAGTGAGCTGTGTTTGCGTTTGCTGTTAACGTTGTATTATTGAGCTCGCTGAGATTTACTGTTTGCTGTACTTTACGATAGCTGTTTTGCAAACTGTGTTTATTGTGCGTAAGGCTTACATTTACGCTGTTAGAGAATGTTGACTGCTGGATTGTGTTTATCTGAAGTTTTCCTTTCTCAAGTCATCCTGTAAATACCTGTAAATAGCTGTAAATAAATTTGTTTGTGCTGTCCTCAAATAAAGTCCATTCAATCCACACCCGCTACGCTAAAAACGTAACACGTTGATACTGTTACAAACCTATAATTTTAGTTCCCAACACAAACAGTGTCATTGTAAGAAAGACTGGTTTATGATAAGCTCTGTTGTGTATGGAGCGGGTGCTATATCAGTGATCTGAGAGCTTGGCGAGAAACTTGGCAAATTGGGCGAGAATATGGATAATGCTTTGAGAAAACTAGAAACTTCGAAAATTTTCACGATCTGTCCATTAGAAACCGAGATGCGCCTTGATTGGTTTAAAAGTTTCTTGGCCCACTTTCTGAGAGCTATAAAAGGCAGGCAGTCTCAAGTTGTAGAGGTGAATTGTCTACAGCTGAAGAGGTGATTACCTCTGCGAGTAGTTCCAGTCCAGATCAGTCATCTTGTGCAGCGCCTCATTCAACATTTCATAGCTCGAGGATAAGCCCCTGCTCGGGGCTAGGCGCCTCACTAAATCTACTCTTATGCTGTAGAGGTGAATTGAAGGGTAAATTGCATTGGGTCTGAAGTGAAGTTGGAGTAGAAGACAAGTAACGAATCTTCGAGAGGATAGCGAAGCAACGGCGGATTGCCAGCGTTGTGTGAGGTCAAGTGATTGCGGAACTGCTTTGGGCCGAGTCCTATTATTTACTGTTGAAGCAGCGTAGTGTCGTGTGTGAAGTATTCAGTCGTGTGGTAGTGAGTCGGTAGCTATAGCGATGACTCAGTGAGAAAATCAGCCGTGTGGAGATACCATAGAGAGAAACCTTGAGGAACCGCTCTCCTGCTGAATTCTGTCTGGCCGCTTTGAGTGGAGTGGTCGATTACACGATTACAACTTGTGGGCTACTGTCTGCTGTAGTATTCTGTCCTGTGTTCGTCTCGGCTGAACATATCTGTCGTCTGTGTATTTATCGTCTTTGTGTTGGTGTCTTTGTGTAAATAAACATCATTGTGGTTTTCAACTCAGGTCTACTGACTGTGTCCTCTCACCATACACCTATACTATAAACGCACCCGTTGACCCATAACAATACTAATACCACACACAAAAAATTATGAAGAATTTAAATCTTTTTATTACAAAACCAGAATATTTGTTTAAATAAAATTACTGTATTTTATTCAAATTTGTCCGAAATTCTTACAAGTTAATAATATTGCATAATAATAATGTAATAATTGTAATATTCGCAAGATGCAACATAATTATGCCTTTCCAAGTCATATTCTATTGGTTGTCATGAAGACAGGGGAATCATTGGGGGAATAAAATTACCCTAACAGCTGTTTGGGTGGCGGGGAGAGGATGGTTCTATGAAAATAAAAACATTCATGCCATTTATTTTACAATTACACTGAAAAAAAGATTTAAAAGTATGTTATAATTTAATATAATTATATTTTATTTAAATATAAATATAATTTTTCAAGCTATTTATCCTTGCTAAACTATTGTCGATGACTAGAAGTAAATTTTGTGTTATGTTATTCTAAGAAATCTTTTTTTACCCCCATTGCCTCTACTTGTAACATGCACACTCAAAAGTGTAACATTTTAAAAAGATTCGTGTACAGTTTATTTATTTATTGACACTACTGATTAGTTATAAATTGCTGAGAATGAATAATTGATTTTCTAGAACAGAAATTTTGAAGAGACCTTATTGCTTTGGGGAATGAGTCTTCTCTTCTGAATGAATTGAAATATCATCAGGTTAAAAAAAACTTAGCAAAATGAATTGAAAGGTCAAAAACTGCATTTGATAGCAAATTTCCCACATTTGATAGCAAATTTCTAAAATATTAAAATTGGAGAATTCCTTTTCTTCATTTCTTTCGAAAGTAAGATGTGAGGCGAGTGAAATATATGCTAGCATGAATTTATTATAAAAACGAGCTTTTATATATAATAAAAACAAAATCGAAAAGTCATTTTTGGCTTAGAGGCTGATTCTTTGGTTTTCCCAATTATCTTAAATGTAAAATTTATTTTTCATAAAAGTCTTTCATATCACTTTATATTGATCAAATATTGGTAAAAATACTTTGAAGAATGTACTTTTTGTTAGAGATGAATTCAAAATAAAAGTTCTTCACAAAGGATTTCTTTAAAAAAAAAAACTAATATGCTTTTTTTTATAGAGAATATTTTTTATTCGAGATAACTTCGAAATAAAAGTTCTTTAAAAAAAATTTCTTTTACTTATAAAGGATATAATATGCTTTTTTTCTTTATAAAGAATATACTTTTATTTAAATAAACTTCGAAATAAAAGTTCTTTAAAAAGAATGTCTTTTACTTATAAAGAATATAATATGTTTTTTTCTTTATAAAGAATATACTTTTATTTAAATGAACTTCGAAATAAAAAGTTCTTCAAATAGGAATTTCTTTTCTTTATATACTAACTAGGTGACCCGACAGACGTTGTCCGAAAATTTCAAACCTTCTTGAATAAGTTATGACAATCTGGTTCGTTTTGAAGAAAAACTGTGTAAAAATGTTATTACAATACCTGACGTCATCAGGTGTACAGTTCCCACTATTAAACCTATCGATTGCTTGTGAGTATGCGTATACTATGAGCTAAGTTCAATGAAGAAACTTAAACTGAACTGAAATTAAAACTTAACTGTTTCTATTCAACTTTGTTGAATAGAAACTTAAACTTGTTTTAATTAAAGGGTAAAAAAGATGAAATTCGACCTCTTGTTCCTAAATGTATATTTTTTTAATGCACAAAAAATAAATTTATCGTAATGCCATTTCATGCACGATATTTTTGGTTAATCCTTGTGGGGTATAAACAAACAAATTCGATGGTTTTCCAACCCTCGAACACGCAACATATAATTGGCCGCGTGAAAAGCAAGAATTTTCTAAATCTAAGCCACAAATTGTCATCGTTTGACCTTGTGACTTATTAATAGTCATAGCAAATGCCAAGCGAATTGGAAATAGCAAACCTTTGAATGGGATAGGTGAGTCTGAAAGAATCATTGGGATCCGTGTAAAAGTACAACATCATCTTGAAATTTGCCGTTCAAAATAGTAGCCTCAAGAATATTTCTCATGATTTTTTTTTATGACTAATTGCGTGCCATTACATAATTTTGGTGCATTCAAATTTCGAAGCAAAATGATAGGTGAGTCAATCTTCAATCTCAAGTTATGTGGTAAAGTTTTACAAATTAGCTCTGCATTGAAAAGATATAAATTAAAACATGTTTGTTTTAAAACTTATTAATAGGGCTAATAATGTATACATTATAAATGCATGTTATCATGAAATAGCAGGATCGAAAGAAATCAACTTGAAGGCTTTGACAAAGATAATCCTAATACTCCTTTCTTATACTTTGATTGATGTCAAATGTTTGACAGTTAGAGGGAGTTTGTTTTAAATTTTTAAGCAAATGCGTGAATTTTCTACACCAGTTTGGGTAAGAAAAATTGGTTATGAATTTTTAATTCCTTTATTTTTTTTATTTTAATTCAAAAGTACTTAAAAATGAATCCAAAAAAATCGATTAATTAACAATGTTTAGTTTTAAATGCCTCAAGCACTAAAAAAATAATTGTTTAAAACATATCCTTTCAGGTATAAAAAAATCGATGAAATTTGCAATATCTTTATTTTGATATTTGATGTATAGTTACATTGTTTTGTGCAATCACTTTAGTATTCTTTTTTGAAGAATATTCTTTGTCATGAATGTCAGGAAAAATTTCTTCAAATCCTTCAAGCAAGTTTTTTTTTTTTTCGTCAAAAATGTGTCTATTATGTGCTAAATATGGTAAAGAATTTCGTTCTGTATTTACTGGTGAAAGGGAACTTACTTAAAAAAAACACCTTTGAAGTGAACAACAAAGTTGTAGAGGCCTTCTTGTCACCACGAAGAAAATATATAAAAATTTGATTGCTGCTTTATTATACCTCAGAAAAAAAAGTTCATTATATAAAATAAATTGTATCTTATAAGCATGTATCATATTGTCATCATATAATAACAATGAACATGAAAAAAAATTCAAAAAAATCAGTACATGTCAAATTAGAAAAAAAACATGAGCTGATAATTTATGAAACAGGTGAATTTTGATTTCCTTCAAATTTTTGTATTATATTTTTTTATGGCTTCATATATAGTTTTAAAATGTTATATGAATATAAATTAATCTTTGTGGCTAATGAAATGCTATAAAGAAAGTCTAATTTTTATTTGAACTTTTTTTTGATGAAAAAAAGGAGTTGGTTTGGTTTCACCAATAGTATTTCCTTTATATTCTTTGCAAAAATATTTTAAATTATAGATAAATATATTTCATAAAACTCTTGCAAAAATATTTTAAATTTATAGATAAATATATTTCATAAAATAAACAATTATTTTAATAAATATGAATATTTAACAAATTTAATTTGTTTCAATTATGTTTTTGGTCTGTAAATGTACATTTAAATGTAGTTTTAGCTTTTCCTCAAAATGAAATTTTGTGATACTCTTCAAAATTTCAAATACTCTATGCATTCTACTTTTAGTTACAACTCTAAAACTTTATATATTTTTTTATTGAAGACCGCTCCCCTCAAGGCTCAGCTCCCGTATACGGCCTCCGCCAAATTGGCGAGAAATTTGGCGATGAAGGGAAAATCACATTTTGAATTAATTTAAGCATGCAAAATATTATGAAAATTTCAAAACAATATTTGTGCCTATTAATAAAGATTTACAAATTGGTCGTTGGGTCCAGATTTGAATGAATACTCTGCATGAATTAAACAATTTTGCTTTCATGAAGTTGATTTATACAATTAATAATATAGATACTGTGAAATAGAAAACTATATTTTGCGTTTACTTTTTTAGAAAATATATTTATTTATTTCATTTCAAAGAATCGTGTGCTAAAAATTACATTTTTCTAAATTTAATTTGCAGCAAAAATTTTAAAAGAATATAAACAGAATCTTGAAAACATGTTAAGCCGAACATTGTTAGCATGAGAAAAAAACCGGAAGCCTTATTCATTTGGCAATTACTTATTACTACGACTTAAAATAACTTTAAAAAAAGATGTACTTAAAAATATATAACAGAAATACTGTTTAATTACAAAAGCAACATAACTAACCGTTTAACAGCGTGTATTCGAAGTAAAACAAAGCAGCAAACCGATAGTTTTATCTCCGTTTAAATAAAGTTCTCAACAAAATGCGCATGCGTTAAACTTCGTCAACAGAAAATGCATTTTTTTTCCTACATAAGTTGGACAGATTAGAAATTTTTAATTTCCTTTACTCTGTTTTATTTTAATTCAAAAGTACATCAGAATGAACCTTAAAGGCCGATTGATTAACGATGCTTAATTTTTAATGCAATAAATGCGATGAAAATAAAAAAAAAATCGTTGAAATAATCGATTGGAAACATGTTAAGCCTAACCTCATCGCTGTTAGAAAAAAATAACCCTAAAACCTTACTCATTTCGCGATGGGGGAAGGAAGTTATTTTGGCGGGAAAGTTAGTTTTTAATTAATAATTAAAATTCTACAATTTGTAGTGGAGTGAATTGTGAATCTAAACCATTCTCGAATCCATTTGAACACACACAAAAAATTTCATCAAAATCGGACCAGTCGTTTAGGAGGAGTTCAGTCACATACACACGCACAGAAGAATTTTATATATAAAGATAAAGAATATACTAATATTTTTTTTCTTATAAAGAATATACTTTTTATCCGAGATGACCTTCGAAAAAAAAGGTTCTGTCCAAAGAATTTCTTTTCTTTATAAAGAATATAATAGTTTGCTTTTATTCTTTATAAAGAGTATGTTTTTAATTCGAGATTAACTTCGAAATAAAAGTTCTTTCCAAAGGATCTTTTCCCTTCATAAAAGGAAAATAGAGAATATATCACGAAACAAAATCCTATTATATTTTTTTGGAAAAACAAACTTTAAATTTTACTTAAATCTTAAAATGCTAAAAACGAAAAAGCAGCATCAAATTAAATAATTGCAAATATTTATCACAAGCCTCTAGTAAAAGAAAATTTTATCTCGGTATTTATTAATTTTAAATGAAGATTTAAAAGAAATATCGGTATATTTGATCTTTTTTCTTGATTTTTCAGAAAGGTCTCTCATATAAAATTTGTATTGATAAAAATCACTTGCCTCTAACCTTGTTCAAAATGATTTTAAATTTTCTAATTCCTCGAAAAATATGAAACACTTTTGAATGGTTCTAAACTGTAATTTTAAAATATCATAAAATTAAATAAACAATATTTATGAATGAAATAAATGCTATTATGTCACTTAATCTGTTGGCTTCGATAATTATTATTGAATCAAGATGGATTCTACAATTTTCTGTACTAATCGAATCATTTGATTTCAGGCTTCTAAGAGAATTCAAATTTCCGTTTTAAAGTGAATCGTACCCTAATAAACCTCCGACCCGTTTCCGAAGTTACATCCTGAACCTTTTTTTCGCCAGTATTTCATTACATTCTTCTTTGTTCTGGTATTGCATCCTCAATAGATTCTTTAATTCTTTCTAAATTAAAACACTATAAGAGAAATGAAAGTAGAAGTACTTAAAATAACGCCCACAACATCAACAACAACAAAAGAAGTAACTGAACTCTCGGTAACTTTTTTTTATTTCGGATTCCGTGCCGTCAGATCCCAGAATAAGTGACCAGAGCGAACATTCATTTTGAACAGCTCCGGCGAGCCCAGGAATTCCGGGTGCAGGGGCAAATATTTCCGGTATTTTGCAATCACAACCGACGATCGCTTCGTTTGAAATGTTGTCTTAGCGGCAAAAGAGAGGGGTTAAAAGGTTTGCCCTTTTTCTTCGAGCAATTTCCGTTCAGCTTGGGGGGAGGGGGGAATATTGACAGTGACACCCAAAATTTCTAACACTTGTTTCTCCACTAAATGTTATCGATCGGATTTTGAGAGGTGGAAAGGGAAAATGCAAGAAACTACATCTTATTAGTGCACGTTTGTAAACATGACGCAATTTTTTTTAAAATTTCAAAATTAGCCGTGTTTGAAAACCAATTGGTTCACCGCGATTATATGTTGCTTTTAATTACCATTAAATCTCTTATTTATGACTTGGTGCTTATAATTCTCAAAAAAAAAAAAAAACTTTTTTTGTGTGATTGATATGAAAATCACTTAATAGTCTTGCACCTATTCTGTTTATTGTTTGCGTAAACTTTACTAACAAAATCCCATAGAGAGATAGTTCAATTAAAAACCCAAGGGCTTATTGATCTATTTCCAATTAAAGGGGGGGGGGGGGTATAGTATTGCAATTTTATTTTTCTAATCTTATATAAACTATAAATAATTATTTTCTTTTATTTTCAACTGAAAAAAAATTACACTAGAAATATTTGATGGTACAATGATAACTCTTGAAATTTTATCGTAACAATAAAATCTTTTATTTAAAAATATGTAAGAAATGCGTAAGTTTTTAACTATCAGAATGTTACCTTTTTTTAAAAAAATTATCCGAACTAGGGAAAAATTAATAATAATTTAGTGAGGTTAAAAAGATAATTTTTTTCTGTATATTTTTTAATGATGTAATGATCAGTTTTTTTTCTATAGATTAATTTTTCCTTTCAGAAATAAAAAAAAACAATCCTAAATTTTCTTATTTCATATTTCTATTCCAAATATTCACACAAAAAGTTTATTTAAGATTGTTCCATTGACGAATCTTAAACATCATCCCAAAAACAATATCATGCTCTGATATGATTTAAAAAAAACTGTATTAACTTCAAGTATCATCCACTACAAGTTTTAAAAAATGTATTTGAATTTGAGTGGATGAATAAAAAGTATTTTATTAACGATTGAAAATTTGAATAAGATAAGAATATAAAATATAGAGAGAGTGTGAACTAATAGTAGGAATTGAATAAGAAAACATGACAGCTAAAATGATACAATTATATATATTTTTTAAAAAATAGTATTAAAAATAAATTTTTTAATAATGTTTTCCAGAATACTTAACGAAAAAATATTTTTAAAAAATCTAGAAATTCCACATTCTTGTTTCCAAAAATATAGTTATTCTAAACTTGGGGATTTTACATCGAACGGTCTAATTTGTAAAATACAAATACAATCAAACAAATATACCCATACTTTTACCATACTGTCTGCATTATTTGTAAAGACTCAAAGATGTTTTGTAATGTTAAATTATTTTGCTCATTTCCTTAATTCTTTGTGGGTTCCATTTCATAATTCACTTCAATACATGTTTTCTATGTTCTAACTAAATACTTATATCAAAAGCTTATTAATTTGTGAATGGGGAAAAGGATGATTTACCATTTACGTAACGACCTATGGAATAATTCGTTTATTATTAGAGTGAAAAATGGCACATATTATCATACCTTAAATACGGGCCATATGGAATCCATTCGGGGCATTCTTGATAATTAGAATGGATAATATTTACAAGAGTTGTAGCTTTAATACCATCTTCTAGTCTTGTGTTGACCATCAGAGTCAAGGGTCGTAATGAATTTATTATATGCATATAGAGGAAGAGAGTTCATTACTATTAAATACCCTTAAGGTCTCCAGAACCCTGTAATTTCGCCATCAAACAGGGAGGGGTCCGATGATGGAGACCCTCTATGAGAAAAAGCTTTCAACAAATAGGACGCGTTATCAAGAGCTATGCTGTTGACTTGAAGGAACGTCCTCGTGTATTGTACACATGATTCCCTACTAATTAGAGTTGTCAGCCATATTGTATTATTCTTTTCGGTTTTCATTAATTTCGCTGGTATTGAAAATGTCATGCAGATTTTTTTGTAGTTTTTTCAACGATATTTCAATTAATGTTTGATGGTTTTCCAAAATCGGTTTTTAAGAAACTGGTTTTTAAAAAGTAGATTTGTCACATTTGAAAACGGGTTTTAAAAATGTAGATTTGTTAAATTCGAAAACGGGTTTTTAAATTTAGAAAACTGATTTAAAAGACTCAAGTAAAAAATTAAATTTTAAATTTATTTGATCTACCATTCATTCTAAGCAACAGAAACTGAATTTCAAAAAACGAATAAATTAAGTTATCTGGAAAAATGTTGTCTAGAATATTTCCAAATTCGTATGTGGAAACCAATTCTGATAAAGAGCAAATCGAAGAAACTATTCACTTAGGGTAATTCTTTTTTTAAAAAAGAATTCATGGATAAATCAATTCATAAGTTTCTTGAAGACCATTAAGAAAAACTTACAAGTTCAAAAATGCTGAAGGCTAATTTTTTATTATTTGAGGTAACAAACAAAAGAACAAAAAAAAAAAAAACTTGAATTTATTATTTGATAAAACCAAGCTCAGTAGCCTTGTGAACGGTTAATTTCAATATCTGGGTTTATTGTTGTTTCCAAAATAAGAACAAGATTTAGCTACCACTCAGTGAATATTTTATGTTTTTCAAAATCTAATTTCATTAATATTAATTTCTTAAAAAAAAGAAAAAGAAAATAAAATTAGTGAAAATAATATAAATATTATTTGATTTTTTTTTTAGTTTTCGTTATCTTACGAGTGTAATATATCTATGTAATCCTTAATTTTTATCATGTCAGAACATGATGTTATTTTGGGAATAAGATAGACAAAAGTCCGTTGGTGAAAAATAAAAAAAAAATTTAAAAACGTAGGCGAAAAATCGAAATTTTGTTATCTGCACGAGCACTCAAAATATCAGCTTTTAATAACGCGTTGCTATCGCATTTACAAAAGCTCTGATTTAAAAAAAATAAGTGAATGACAACAGCAAATAAATCCTAGAAAAATGTCATTTTGAGCGTGTGAAATGAAATGAATAGGAAATGCGATATTTTTTTTTAACAATAAATGCAACACAAAAAAAATTTATGATCGTTTGCAATACTAAAGTGACTCATTCAATGAAATGATTAAAATGAAAAAAATATATATAATTGAACTTGCGCGAGCAGGTGGTGCTTGGCCGTTCAAGAAATGATGTTCTGACATGATACATTGAAATATGCATAGCAGATTTCATTTTAATCTTTTATTTTATATTTTGACTTTGACTTTCGTTTCTTGTTATTTTATTTAAATTAAATAGGGGAAAATAGTTTATTTTATTTAAATTAAATAAACTATTTTTCCCTATTCTATTTTTTTACAAAAATTCAAAAACCGTCTGAAACCGGGTTTTTTGGAAATACTGAATATGAAAAAAGCAAAGGAAATAAAATTCAAAATCTTTTCTGAATTTTGACTCAATTTCCTTATTATATGTTAACGAATTATTTTGTTATTTACCTTCTTTTATTCAATGATTTGAAAATGTAAATCTTTTAAAGGTGAAATTTTATTATTTATTATGCCCTCACTTTCTGGTGTGGTAGAAAATTGAAATTTTATAACCAGAAAACAGAACATTATTTTAGTTTCCAGAACTTAGGAAGTTTTTTTTTTTTGTTAATCAATTTATTTCAGCTAAATTTCGATTCCTTATTAGAGGCGCCATCTGTTAGGGATTTTTAAGCTATTTTCAATATTTTTTTTATATTTGTTGAAATGAACCAGTTAAAAGAAAAATATGCTTTAAATAACAATAAAAAGTTATCTGTTTTTTAATTAACATTCGATTGCATAATAAACATATAGCGCGACAGCGTGTTGGCACAGGGGTAGCACTTCTTCCCCGTGATTTGGTCCTCTTGAGTTTGAGTCCCGGTTCGAGCATGGTTGTTCTTCATCCGTTCTATCTGTTAGATGCATGAATGTGCCTCCTTCTAAAAAGGGACTGTGAAGCAAATGTGATGTATAAGTAGCAAAGTCGTACTCTTGGTGCTAGTTGGCGCTACTTAAAACAAAAGACGCACTCGCGGCTTAAAATCACTGACTGTGTCAACGAGTTTGTACATGACAAGTGATGTTAGAAACAACAACACAATAGTTATTAAACTTGCATGAATAGTTATATAAATACATAAAAATGTATTTATATTACTATTCATGTAAGTGTAATTATATTACTATTCATGTAAGTGTATAGAACATGTTTCTTACAGTAGCAAAATAATTGATACAAACTTATAAAGGAAATTCAAATAAGGAATACTTATTTCTTTTGTACTTATTCCTTTATACTTATTTCTTTAGAGTAGCAAAATAATTGATACAAACTTATAAAGGAAATTCAAATAAGGAATACTTATTTCTTTTGTACTTATTTCTTTATACTTATTTCTTTAGAGTAGCAAAATAATTGATACAAACTTATAAAGGAAATTCAAATAAGGAATACTTATTTCTTTTGTAATAGTGTAACTTTTTTTTTCAATAATTAGTTAATAATAATTCAATAATTAGGCTTACAAATTAGTTGGCTTTAGCGAGCATCTGTCCCCCTAGAGGTATTGCATTTCATTTAAGTTAAATCGTTCAATTAAAACTTTATGCCTTTGGCTCTGTCTAGTACTTTCCATATTGAAACAACTGGAGATAAAAAAAATTCAGCAGTAGTAGAAAGGGAAAAAAATCTTACAATATTTTTTTTCTTCTTTTTTGTACAGAATTAAATATTTCTGTTGTTAATTAGGGTTTAAAAACTTCAGCAGTTTTTAGTGCACTAACCCTTTTTTAAATCAATTTCATTAAAAATCATGATATATTAGATTGATAAAATATTATAGAATATTGCATAAATATATTTAGCATTACTAGAAAAGAGACTTTTTAAGGGGCATTTCGTATAAACGAAAATTATATATATATATATATATATATATATATATATATATATATATATATCATCACTTCTTCTATTAATGCTCTTTTTCAATTGTACTGTTAATTCCTACTATATATCTCCCTATACATATTTATATATCTTGTTCAAATTTTCAATCATTTATAAAGTACTTTTTATTCATCCATTCGAGTTCAAGTAAATTTTTTTAAACTTTTAGTGGATGACACACGTTGTAAACACATTTTTTTCAAATAATAATTCATTTATTAAGTTTAATTCATTTTAAATATTTTAATAATGAAAATTGATACCTTAGTACTGAAAATAGAATTCAACAGGCAGTAGCTCAACCGGTAAAAAGCGAGTAATTCAGTATTCTTCACCTTTACGTGAAGAATACTGAATTACTCGCTTTTTACCGGTTGAGCTACTGCCTGTTGAATTCAGTATTCTTCACGTAAAGGTGAAGAATCGAGTTCATTTCTGACGAAAATCAATACTTTTTTTGAAAAATTATTTATTTTAACTGTAATTTTTTAATAAAAAGTGACTAAAATAAAAAATTTTCTTTGTTGATCTAAGTAAGTATTTACTTTATTTTTTTTAATACTACTTAGTATTAATGAGTCTAATTTCAAAAGTATAAAAACAAAGTGCTCAAATTTCGTATACAACTAATACATGTGAGATTTTTTTTTTTCATTCTTCAAAACGCAATCTATATTTATTCTCTGTAGTCGTATTTATTTATTTAATTTTTAATCTATAAAGGCAAAAAAAAATCCTCTTTTAGAGTATTATAATCTATAGAGAGATCGTAAAAATAAAGAAAATTTATATTAAGACTTATAAAGAAATGATACATAAAGTCAAAACTTTTGTTAATAATTACTATAAAATTCTTCTGATGTAATCAATAATCTGCTGGTTAATAAATTCTTTTCATACAATTCATAAATTCACTTACAATATTTCGCTATCGTACACCCCCCCCCCCCTCTCCCTAACAGCCAGCTGATTTGTAGAGAATATTAATTGCGATTGTTTTCAATTAAACCCTTAATTGATAATTTGATATTGTTGATTTATTTAACAAAAAATTTTAAAGCCTAAAATTTAGTTAGACTTCAAAGTCATATTATTTAGTAGCTTTACACTTGCTATGTTTATTTAACACGTGAATTTCCATTACCTTATCATTCCCATTAGAAAGTTAAAAGTCCGGAAAAAAGTAATTCAAATTGCACGCTTTCCTCAGGGTGCACTAATTTCACATTTTAATTCCTCCCTTAAACATCACAGATAATTAGTATAATCTTTCTTACTTAATTTTAAACAAGATAAACAAATTCCACAATTTCGTGAGACAATGAAATTGGTTTGAATTTGATTGTAACAATCCAATTTGTTATTGAAAATAATTAAATAATTTTATTAAAAAATACCAAAATTCAGGAATAATTTATATGGCAGTTTAATTTTCAGTATAAAAAGATTTTAATAATTTTCTTTTTATTTTAAAAGTCGAAACAATTAGTTTTGAACAAAAATATTTTGAAAAGCTATCGCTGTGAAACACCAAAATCTCAAATAAGTTTTTATTACTTGAAACTTTAAATAAATTTATCTAAGGTGCACATTCCCTGCCTTCAAATTATATGCCAAATTTGGTAAGTCAGATGGTTTGTTCTGCAGAACACTGCACGCTCATTCTTCTTTTGTATTAATAAAGATACATAAAATTAATATTTTCATTCATATTCCTTCTTAATATATTACAATTAATTTCAACTTTATCTTTTGAAATTCTTTACCGTGAAATGTAATTTTCAATTCCTTTATTTTTCTGCACAAGTTCCTTTTGTTTCTTCCACATTGATTCTTCCACACAGACTAAATCCACATTGAATGATGTAATTATGAAGTATAAATGTCGAGGTGCAGAATCATCATCATTGGACTGTGGACACGTGCAAAACTATTCTTTCGAGTGATGAATCTAGCTTCACTATCTGACAGTCGGATGGACGCTTCTGGGTCTTGTTGGATGAGAGATGAAATTTTTTTCAGGGACATCATTGTGCCAACTGTTAAGTTTGGTGGGGGAAGCAGAATGGTGTGTGGGTGGGGGTCTCGTGGTTTGCCCTGGGTCCGTTAGTTCCTGTGGTTGGAAACATGGACTCTGAGATGTATGTGAACATTCTGGACAATGCTGCACTCCCAACTCTATGGCAATATTTTGGGAAAGGGTCCATTTCTCTTCCAGCAGGATAACTGCTCCGTTCACACATTGAGACTTGCCTAGAATGTTATTTGACAAAATAGGAATTCAAAAACTGGACTGGCCTTCTCAAAGTCTCGATCTAGATCCCAAAATGCACCTTTGGGATGCATTAGAACGCAGATTACGTAGCCAGCGTACTCGACCATCCTCGCACTCTCTTCAACTCTGATGGACACCTGGAAGTCAATTCCTATAGCCACCTATCAAAAACTGGTGGAAAGGCATCCAAGATGTCTTCAGGCTGTCACCGATGCGGAAGTAAGACCGACATCATAATAATATGTGCCTCAGCACGCTCCAAGTCTATAGCACTAGGTGTCTGGATACTTTTTGGCAGATAGTGTAACAAAATAGTTCATTAACTATCTGAAAGCATTGAATGGAGTGTCAAACTTAACGATAGATGGAAAGGTTAGGTTAAATTAATATTTTGATCCGAAGTGAACAGAAGTCTATATTTGCAACAGATTTTTGTTAATTTGATTTCTTCTCGTTGCCAGATTACGAATGATTTATTTCCAAACATACACGCTAATTTCAGGATACACAGCACATCCAGATTTTCTCAATCACTATGAAATCTGGTCTCGAACTTTTAACCTTCCGATCTTTTTACTCTCTCTAAAAACACAGATATAAAATCGAGAAATAGAATTTAAATTACATAAACTTTCATGCATTTAAAAGCAAGATCAATAAATATTTTTACTTTTAACCTCAAAAATACTTAGTTTAAATTCCAATTAGTTTTTAATGTTTTATCAGCAATTTAGATAAACTCACAAATCAGTCTATGCAATTTTTGTTTAAAAGCAGACAAATTTACTAGAAAATATTCTTTACATTTTTTTTCCCAAAATAACAGTGTCTAAGAATGTTTTAAAATTCAGTTACAGGCATTTATTAAACAAAAAACAAATTCAAAATAACTTTTTAAGGATTTTTTTTTACTTGACTTAGAATTTTATAATTAATTTTGTACTAATTTCTTTATATGGTACGGTATTCAAATTTCATAGATTTGTGTTGCACGTTCTCGATAACAAATTATTATTTCAATAATTCTAAAATTTAACTATCGGTTAATCAAGAAGTTAACTTTTGATTTCCATGTTATTGCATCACCTGAAATTTAAATAGAAAAAAAAAAACTAATTACAAAATTCTATTAGGCTTATAATTAAGAGTTATGATATAAATAAAAAAACAATAATTTTAAAAAATCTTGTTTTTAGCTAAAAAAAATAAAAATATTAAAAATAAAAATGAATTTTTTACGCACATAAATAAACATATGCTTTTATAATTGCTTCATATATAATTTAAATACATTTTCTTTTAGCAGAACTAGATAATTAAAGCAAGTTCGTTAATTTAATTTTTTCTGATTGCTTCTTACAATATCTCAGCAAAATTTGACTTTTTTTCTTCACTTTAGGATTCCACAGACGTTCATTTCGTACTTAAGATGGTGTATAATATTTCATTATACTCAATATCTAAAAACATATTCTCATCTTCACATAATTATTTTAATTATTCCCAAAGCATCAACTTTAATTTCATGATGACCTTTTCCTTTTTATCCCCTGAAGACGTCAGCTATTATTAAAGATAGTGGTGAATAAAAACAAATTCGTCCTTTTTTTCCTTCCTTATTTTAATTGCTGATGGTATTTTCATAAGACTAAATTATTCTCTACGTCATATTCCACCTTTAAAATCGGAAAAGTGAGCGAACAATGCTAATTTTTTTTCTCTGGAAAATGCAATTATTGATTTGCGTTCTAATTACAAAAAAGGAGCAAAACGATAGCTAAAACCTTATATTTACCTGTGGCTTTTTTTAGAAAAAATAGTTCATTTTATATGCATTTTTTAAAATTAATATTATACAAACATGCGATATTAAAAATTTTGCTATGAATCTTTTCAAACTTTTGACATTTTTTTTACTCTATATTTCTTTTAATAACGAATCGGCAGCCTACAGGAAACGTTTTTAAATTTACAGTTTCATAATTTGACATAGATACACTTGGGAAAGTAGAACTTTACTATTCAGAATATTTTTTTTTCATTTATTTTTATTGGAAACTAAGAAAATGTTTGATCTTTTACACAATAGCTTTTGAAAATATCATAACAAAAAATTAATTTCGAGCCTTTTTGAATTCAAAATTTTATTTTTATGTGGTGATAAAATCATTGCTGTAAAATTTTTTATTTGCTGTAATTTTTTTTGTCTTATTTCTACAGATAAAACGCTATGGCATAGAAAATGTTGATTAGATATTACTGAATGGCCGAAATTAAGTGTAAGTAAATAACTATAAGAACGAACATTCAGTCAACTTTTTTTTCATTGCAATTGCACATAATTCAATGAAACTGCGAAATATTATTAGAAATATTCTGACTATTTTCTTACCAAAAACTATTCACTCAAAGAAAAAAAAAAGATTAATTCAAGTTTAGATTAGTTATATTAATATCTCATTTTAAAGCAACACTCGAGCTATTTTGGGATGTATTCCGTAATTTTTGAACCACTGTTAGATGACGGGGACGACACCTGAGTTAGTAAACCACTCTTCAGACATCCACGATACACCAGCTGCAGGACGTTTTCTTCGATGAACTTAAAATGCACTAGACCCTCTTACACGACAGTTCTTTGGCGGTATCGGGTCTCGAGCATTAAAGTCTCCAGTTCGACATACAAGACCTTACCACCACGCCTCCACGGCCTTAGATGAATTCAAGAAATAGACACCAAATAAAGTTTAATCGAATTCGAAAACAGGTTGAAACATTGCCGATGGGTACTGCCTAGGGCTTGTCTGTGGAAATCGATAATCATATCCTTCTAAACTGTATATTATCTCCTAAAAAAGGTTTTTGTATTACAGTACACTCTTGAATATCCGGTTCGCGACTATTTGACTTCCGTATTATCCGCTTAATTTTCTTTTATCATGATTAAATGAAGAAAACAAGGTAGCTGTTAAGTCATCTATTAAACACTTTTTCAAAAACCTGAAAACCGCAAGTTTTGACTCTTAAGGTAACATTTTTCACATCTGTGTAATAATTTATCTGTGAAAAATAAACTCAGCTTGAGTCATATTCTTAAGAATTAGGTCAACGATTTATGTTAATGTTTCCTGCATTTAAGTCGAACTCTAAAGAATTTATGTTAAAATGTGAACAGTTTATATTCTTTAACTCTAATACATTCTTCAAACTCGTAGTGCAGTTTATAAATATACAAATAAAACTACAAGTACAGAGCCTTCTACTTTAACTAAACACGTTACTAGTAAATGCTTCTATGATTCACTGGGTCTCTGCTGCTTTCAGAATAAGAATAAATAGAGAACTTAGAACTCAATAAGAAGTGAGGAAATACACATTATAACAGTTAGATTTTCGTATATAAACTTTGTCTGCTACTATTGGTGGGCATAAAAACGAATTCATAGAACTCCTGCCTATCCGGCCTTTTGTTATCCGGCCTGCCCTTTCGCCACATTAGACCGGATACTCGAGAGTGTACTGTAAATTAACTCTTTGCACTCCGAAAAATAATTAGTTGCAAGATTATTCACCTAATACAAAGATTTGTTTATTGCTATGAAAAATAAATATATATAATTCTTTTAAGTCGAATTTCTATGAAAACTTAATCTACATCCCTTAATCATTATGTGGACGTTTTTAACAATTAAATTTGAAAAATAAATAAAAAGAACGTAAAAATGATGCACAATCTTGAATGGTGAATCAGAGGCATCATCGTAGTGCAAAGGGTTAAAACTCAGGGAATCGTTTTCTTTTCACGATATCAGTTTTATGATATGAATTTTTTTAACCGATAATAATTTAAAAAGTCATTTTAAAAAACTATTTTGAGTAAAATATTTCAAACATTTACCAGTTAAATATATCAAACAGAATTCTCTTCCATATCACTAATAAATATTTTGTTTTGCTTACCACTTTTTTAATGCAAGTTTCTTCTTAGAGGGGTGTGTGTGGAAAATTTCCTAACCATAAAACAAAAAAGAACTCACCTACCCCCCCCCCCCCTTTTTTTTTGTTCTGTATGGAAATGAAGTGCGAACGGTTTTTAAAATATCTTCTGTAAAATATCTAAACAAAGGCAAAAAGGATAAAAACAAACCTTTGGAGTCTGAATCGAATTTGTTTACGAAGCATTTGGGAGGCTCCCTGATGTCCAAGAATCAATTTTCTTACCTTTCCCCCCCTTCCCTCTTAAACAAGCAATGACCATCAACCCCACTTATCTGTACAATGTACGAATCTCATTGACAGAATCCTGGAAATGAATGAATGGCGCACTTTCTCCTCCCAAGGGAATGACCTGTACACGTGGGAATGCAAAAGGGAATGTGTGGACCTCCCGTCTTGACCGGAAATAGTCACTACTAACCGACTTAAGGCACCAAAGGATTTCTTTTAGAACTGTGGGGGCTTTTGACCATGTTCTTTGATAATGAACGTTCTTTCCACCCCTCTATTGTGACCGACTTCTTATCTGATTTACCGTATTTCTTCCTGTCGGTTTCTTTTACTTTCACTACTTTCTAACCGAATTCTTCTGCTTAAAAGATTGGAAGCACCCTGTAATTTCCCGTTTTCAACTGACCGCTTGTAAGGGTCATCGAATCGAAAGGATTCCTTTCTCCATCAAATGACCTCTGTTTAACAATGTATTGACCCAAGTGCATTGCCCTATTTAGTGACGTATATTTTATGTTAGTGAAAACAGTAATTTATATTTATTTATTATGTGATTAATAAATGAAAATTAATAATAAAAAAATTTCGTTCATTAAATTTATCATTTCGAAATTATATTTGAATTTGAAGAAATTGTCAAATATGAGATATATGTGAGTTTAAAATGTAATCAAAAAGACCAAATTCTGAGAACCCTTGAGTAATATAAGTTTTTGGACCCTCTTTTCCTCTCAAACTTTAAATAAAATATTTTTTATTATTTTGAATCTTAATCTTTACGGTTTTTGATTAAAAATATTGCAACAAACTTTAATTTTTTTAAAAAAATGTGAATCTGATTTAACTTTCTTCGAATTGACTTTTATATCTGATGTATACAAAAATTTCAGTTTAAAAATAATTTTAAATGAATAAATGACAAAAAATATGAAAACCACCGTATTTTTCAGGTATAAAACAACGTTAAAAATTATAAGGAAAACGTTCTATATGAAAATAACACTTTATTTTAATTAAATAGTTTCAAGTAGTTACGTAGTATTAAAATTTACTAAAATCAAAATGCAGAATTAGATAAACCTGGAAATGCTCCAAAACGAATCTGAAATCCTTGCACTCAAGGCCCAACTTAGCTTAGTTGGGGCCCGGGGCAAAAACCTTTTTTTTGGGGGGGGGGGGCTTCTGATTTACTACTTTAGTAATGAAGAGCATTCATTAAAACAGGAAACGTAAAATTAAATTTCTAGTCGATTTGGGGCGCCCACTTAAGTTGGGGCCCGGGGCAACTGCCCCGTATACCCCTGCCTTAGTCAGGCCCTACTTGCACTCTAAAAGTCACGAGGGTCCTAGACATTTGCATATTTAAATATCCGACCCTGCTGTAACAAGATATGAAGGCATTTAATTTTTCATACATGTATTCTTTTATTACTGCCCGCTTTTCTCACAAAAGTAGCATCTGAAGCTGATATATTGCATCAAAATGGTGATAAGAATTTATTTATCTTAATTAATTTATTGCTCGAAACATGCAAATAAGCTATTAAGGGCAAGATCTTGAGCCATAGATTTTTTACTAGATCAGCATCACTCTATAACTGGCCATGTCGCATTTGGAAATCAAATATCGCATTTCCAAATCAATAGTTGATGCTTAAATGCCGCATGGGATATCAGATGTTAGGTCTTATAATATTATTTAAAAATTAAACCGGTTTTGTTCAAAATGAAAAATACTTCGGCTAAGTTTCACCAATGAAGGATTCAGATTCGATATAAACCCTAAATAAATCTTTCAAACCTGTGATCAAACTATAAAACAATTCAAAGAAAAAAAATCTTGTGACTTGAATCTTAGACTCTTCATTCGAAAATTTTTCATTAAGATAAATAATTGCACTAAAAAGTCAAATTTTTACGAAATTAGGATTTTATTATTTTAATTCTTATTTTTTTAGCGGGTCTGTTTATAAAACCTTTGTAATTTTGTTTTTAAATCTATTTTTTGGTAATTTACGTTGAATTTTATATTTGAATTTACATACAATTTAATGCTACTTTACATTTGTGAATATAGTTTTCTCAAATTTTAATCTTTGAATATTTTTTTTCGAAAAACTTCGTAAATTAAAACCTAACACATACATTTTGTTCAAATTTAAAATAACAACTTCTCAATGTGTCCTAAACTCTATAATATGTCATCTATTCATTTAGAAATATTTTACATTATGTTTAGTGCTTTACAAAGTGAAAAAAGTGCTTTAATACTTTACAGAGTGAAAAAAATGAAAATATCATGTTATTTATTAGTCGAACATGTTATGCATTATCATGTTATTTATTAGTTTAGATAGAAATACAACTTATTTTTTAGTTCATAAACCCATGTCATATCGGGTGGGGGGCAGACTTAAGTTTAAAGCTAATTTTTCTTCTTGGATGCTATGTCACGGACGACACTGTGCGGGTGCGGCTAGTATCACACATATATTATACCGACTCTGACAATCAATTATTCACTCAAATTAATAGCATTTTTTGGCTTACTATTAAAAAAAAGTGGAATTCTAAACTATCATTTCACCTTATTATTTGATAAAACTGAAAAAAAAAATTAGTTTAATAGAATCAATCTACAATAAATTACTACCCATTCAATGAAAAAGCGTGAAAGGCTTGACTTCCTCTTAGTCTGTACTTTCGAACGCATATGAACACTATTGTGTTCAGAGTAAAAATAGATTCAATCAAAGATCTCACATTTCATAGCTAATATATTGCCGTAAAGCAACGTATGCGCACAATTTTAAAAATATTGTATGGTTAAGGATTTAGATTTTATCCTCTAATAATGGCAACTAAATTCATTGCCATTTTTCCTCAACCAGAAAATTTAATTTATAAATATTTTATATGAACCTGATTCAGGCCTCTAATAATAATTAGAAAATTCGCTTTTTACATATTTAAGGATAACTTAATGAACCGAGTGCATTGATTTGTAATTTGAGAAACCTTTTCTCCTTTATGAGGTTTTGAAAAATTTGGCAAAAAAAGATTTAAGAGCGATAAATAGTTACATGCTTTCACATCTTTAAATTAGTTGTTAGAATATAAATAAAAATGCTACTAAAAATTTGGTTAATTATACCAAACGATTAAATTGAATGAATTAAATATTAAAAAATATTTCAATTAAAAAATAAAAAATTAGATGAATATTGAAAGATTAATGTATACAGTAAAATGTTAATCATTTCTATCATTCATACTTCGCCTTTTTTTAAAACAGTTGACGTTCTACGTTCTTAATTTGAAAAGATAAAATTCTAATAATGAAATTGTTTTTAAAATTGATTTTCCAAAAGTAAATTTAAGCAAATAATAATAATTATTAAAAGTTATTTTCTGTATATCCAGCAATTTCTTAAAAAAGTTTTATAAAAAGTTTGTAAAAAAAACAACAACTCATAATTGTTCAAATAGTTATTCCAATATTTCTTTTTGTATGACAAGATTAGAAGATTAAGATTTTAAAACATCCGTATTTGTTAATTTTATTTTCATAAAAAATTAAATTAAAAAAATAATTTCACAAAAATAAATATTTTGAAAAATAATTCCTCAAAAACATTATAAAAATTCTGCACAAAACATATAAATGAAAAAAAAATCGTTATTATAGTTAAATTCTAGTTTTTATGCGTGTTTTTACATTCTAAATTCTGAGAAATTCGAATTTCTGAATGCCATTCTTGCTGCCATCTATTGGCTATAATGTGAAATTACCTGAAATCTATAATTACATAATTTGAAGATATTTTGTGAGAACATGAAATTATTTCGGTAATAAGGTTTGTGATGACAGGAAAAAAAATGGTATAAATATATAGTTGCTTTAAATTTTGACCATAGAAAATGTAAAGCATCAAAGAAAAAAAGTTCAAACTATGTGAAACTTGATTCTTTTCCTCTAGAACACCAATTTTTCTGGTTGTTTTACTAAGCTAAAAATTCTGCTCAGTTCCTACTCCAAAAAGTTCTCCTTCGCAAGCTTAATTTTTTAGAACGTTTTATTTAATAAAGCATGCGATCTATAAGACATCTCAAGCAGGTAGCAGGCAGATTTTTTTTAAAAAATTAAAACCTTTCATATGGTTTATGTTAATAATAGAAGCTAAAACGTAACAATTTCTATTACAAAATGAATGTGAGAAATTTTCAAAGTACGTAGACGCAGATGTAAGGTACTGTGGTATCCACAGCGCTAAAGGCCCTATCACACGGCAAAATATCGTCGGCACTTTCGCCAACAAACGACGACGAAAGTGACGTCACTTCAGGATTTGCTGTCTGGTAAACCTAAAAACTTAGGTTTACGTTATAGTGCATTTATCGCTCTATATCCGTTTCTCCTACTTAGTGAATATCGGCAGTTTTCTTATTTCATAATTCGTGGGATTCTAGTCAAGACGGTGCTTAAATTTATAATTAAATCCTGGATAATTTCTTAAAGTGATCCGGTTAGCTTTCAATGAATATAAAAGCCCATGGTAGCAATAATAGTTGTAATTTTTTTAAAAAACTCAAACTATCTTCGAATTTGTAGATATGTAAATTACGAAGTTAATGCAATAAAATTCCATTGCTTTAATAAATTGCAATTATATTGATGCATTATTGAATTTATTGGAATTGAATCACTTTTGCTTCTAATTTAATTTTTTGAGTGCTTAATACAATGAATATAATAAGGATTGTAAAATGAGACAAGTTGCACATTTATCGAATTTAAAAATACTTTTCTAGCCATTTTTTCTTTTGAATGTTTTTTTTCATTTTTAATAGTATCAATCTTATTGTCAGTTATTGTAAATATTTATAGTACCATTCAACTAATTGTAATGTTTTCATCAAAATCAATAACAATGAAATGTGAAAAATAATAAAACTTTTTAATTATTCTTATTAACAGTTTTGTAATTATTTTTGTAGTAATAATGACTAGTTAGTAGTAGTTTTTGTAGTAATAATGGCAATTGTTTCTAATTTATCAAAATTAGTAACAATAAATTCTGTAAAATAATGAAACTTTTTAATTTTTCTTAGTAACAGTTTTGTAATTATTTTTGTAGTAATAATGCCAAGAAAAAAAATGCTGATTTTGTGTTTGTATTTTATAAATTACTATAAATTTAACTAATCAATATTAAATTTAAAACAAAAATATATTGAAAAGAAAAATGATTTGTGGTTGTGCATTCAATTAAGCTTAAATGGTGCATACCATCATCGATAGTGCTGAAATTTTAAAATCATTTTTAAGTACCTTAAAAGTGCTTATTTTTCTAGAAAAGAGCAAATAAAACAAAAGTTGATAAATAAAACAGAAGAGGGGGGCCAATACATTTAAAATAAAATTAAATAACTTTTGAAATCAAATGATTTTTGTCTATATGAAAACTGATATTTGTTGGATCCATCTCGACAAATTTTAGGTTTTGTGTACATAAAAAAAAAAACTACTGTGTCTAGATGTGCAGTGCAAATAATTAAAGTTAGGAATTTGAAATATGGCAAGAAATTGATTCTAGGACATAAAAAATTTACTAAGAACATATTTTTTTGGATTTTAATTAAAAATAAAAACAATATTTAAAAACATTACCACCATATCATTGATTAAGAAGTATTTTTTACTCTTTTAAATTTGATTGAATGTTTATTCCCTCCTATTTATTTTTTAAAATTAACTTTTGAGAAAGTATATTTAACTCAATTTGTATTTACCATTCTTTTAATTAATTTTTATTTTCCCAAAGAAGTTCAAAATTATAAAACAATTAATTGAATAGGATTCTTCATTTGATAAATATTGGTAAATTCTAAGGCATTACACTATTTAGACTCGCTCATTTCTAAAATTGCTCTTTAAAAAAATTTGTTAAATGTTTTGTTTTCATTTTATTTGCAACTACAGAGCTTGTTTTTTTTTTAAATCTTTGTGGATTTATTACCAGTATTTGTGATAAATAGGAATCATTAAATAATTTTCATTCAATAATAATAATCAAAAAATAATTTTCCAAAATATGTTATTGCATTTTCCTTAGTTTTTTTCAAAGCTAAAGTATTAAAACTTCATTTATCTTTAAATGGATATTAAAAAACAGGTTTGTCGTAAAATTTCAAATTGCCAAGCATTTAAATAAAATAATAACCTCCACATTACATCAGGAATGAGAAGCAATAAAACACTTGTTTTTTAATCTGACCATTTCCAAGTGTGTGGTTATTCTATGCATCTTTCTCAATGCAAATGTATAATCAGAAATATCATTCTAAATTAACTGTTAACTTGTTAAATTTAAAGAAAAAATGTGAAAAAAGAAGCCTGAATTTTATTGTCTATCATCTATTAAAAAATAATTTTTGAGAATGTATATTGGACTCCATTTGTATTTATCATTCCTTTAAATAATTTTTATTTCCCCACACCAGTTCAAAATTATAAAACAATTCCATTCCAAAACTATTTCTAATGGTATCTATAGTAGTTTTTTGCTAATGATAAAAATATGATCTTTTTATATTTTTGTCAAAACCAAATATGTTTTATATTTCTTCACTATTTAGTCTCACTCATTTCTAAAATTGCTCTTTAAAAAATGTTAAATGTTTTGTTTTCATTTTATTTGAAACTACAGAGCTGTTTTTTAAAAAAATCTTTGTGCATTTATTACCAGTATTTGCGAAAAATAGGAATCATTGAATAATTTTCATTCAATAATAATAATCAAAAATAATTTTCCAAACTATGTTATTGCATTTTTCTTAGTTTTTTCAAAGCTAAAGTATTAAAACCTCATTTCTTTACATAGATAATTAAAAACAGGTTTTTCTTAAATTTTTAAATTGACAAAAAAAAAAAAGAATATTATTTTTAAAAAAACCCCTCTACATTACATCAGGAATGAGAAGCAATAAAACATTTGTTTTTTAGTGTGCCCATTTCCAAATGTGTGGCCATTCTACGCATCTTTCTCAATGCAAATGTAGCATCGGAAATATCATTCTAAATTAACTGTTAGTTTGTTAAATTTAAAAGAAAAAATATGGAAAAAGAAGCCTGCATTTTATTGTCTATCATACAAAAGGTGATTTCGTTTTTTGCTAATGATAAAAGTATGATCATTTTTATATTTTTGTCAAAACCAAATAGTATGTTTTATATTTCTGCAACATTGTAGGAACATCTAAGTATTAAAATTTAAAATTAAAATTTAAATTATATTTTAACTCAAACATTGAGTTAAAATTTTTTAATTATATAGAAGCTGTTAACAAACTATTTAAGGAATTACTATAATCAAAAAATTATATTATTATTTGAATAAATAAAGACTGAATATGGTCAAATATATTTCACATAAAGAAAACAATTCACATCAGAATTAATATTTTTTTTATTTACTTAAAAATATCCTGTTGAATATCTGAAAATTCCATCACAATTTCACAATCCTTCTAGATAACTATACCCCATACGGTAGTGCCAGTTTTTTTAAAGTGGGGGCAATAATTTGTCCCACAGAATGGGGAAAAGATACCGTAGTTTTACTTCGCTTTTTTCATTCTGTCGAAACTATTTTTAGTATTTAGCAATATGTAACATTAAATGCATGCTTTTTCAATATTATTGTAGCGCCAACCGATGCCTTTCTTGGCACACTACGTCACAGAAAAGTTTCACGTGATTGGTTGAATATCGTTTGTAAACAATATTTCCGTCACTATCGTGGACATTTTCAAGCAGGTTAGAAAAAGTTGACGATGACGGAAAACTTGCTTGACCGGTTGCCAGAGGGCACAAATCGACAACTATCGACGAAAGTTTCGCCGTGTGATAGGGCCTTAAGGCTCTTATTCAATTGATGTTCTTGCAATGATTCGTGGCGCCACCTACTGAAACACTAACTAACTAGAACAATTTATAACCTAATACAATAGTACCTATTGATATTTTCTACTTTTTCAAACATAGAATTGTTTTTTTATAATTTAAAGGAGTTAGCTTTTTAAAATTAATTAACAATTAATCTTCTCCCATGTACATTACTTTTTTAAATCGAAAACTCATATTAAAATAAATAGATGAACGAAATTTAATACAAGAATCATGAAATAGCCTCTTGATGGGTTTTTACACGATGTTTCTAAGTAATGTTAAGTAAAAGATTTGCCAGAAAGTGTGATAATTTGTACTCTCTCAAAGTTAATAATAATTTAAAGTTAATTAATGAATGGGAAACTTTTATACTTTGTTAATTTAGTGGGAGATAACTTGAAAAACTTAATTTTGAAACGTGAAAAATTATTTCTAGCTGTTGCGTGCGTGAGTGAAATTAGATGCAACTCAACTCCAGATTTTGTTATCCTTTAAAAAACACTTCAACTACTACTTTGTAAAAAACCTGTGACGTCATTGTTTCGGTTTCGTTTTGTGTTCTAAAAAATATGTTCTAATAAACGTGTGTTGATGTTGTTAAGCTATTGGTTTCCATTTTTTAATCGTATTCACTTGTCATGAAATATCTCATCTTATTTTACGAAGTTAAAAGAATCTGATGATGCAGCGTTTTAGTAATTAGTAGATTTGTTTTTGTATTACTGAAGAATGCTGATGCAACACTAGCAATTAAACTAACGTTTTATATGCCATTCTAAGAAACAAGTTTTTCTACTGCTGTTTTAAAAGGTCGCGATTTTGAAATGAAATAACAGCTATTATGTCATAGTTCTACGTCATTCTTTTAAAAACGCATCAACCACCAAGGAAGCATACATAATAATAAAGAATCACTGATAAAATCAGGTCAACGTTTTTAAAATCGCATCTGCTTTCAAAGACGCATACAAAATAATAATGCAATATTGGTAAAAGCATGAAAAAAAATATATGCGATTAAAAGATATTGAAGAACATAGCTATTTATGCTTTTTTCATTGCTTACACGATTTCGAGCTGCAATTATTCAAAAGCCCCTAACGGAAACAACATGTTTTCACATAATAATAAAAATAAATGAAATCTGCAATCACAAATTTCAAATTATGTGAGCATTATTTTTTTATCACGTGGTATATATCCGACAGAAAAGAATTGTTCTGTTATGACTCATATTCATCGCAATCACTAACATTTAGAAAATGGTGCTTTTTGACCATCTAAAAATAAATCGAATTCTTAAAAAAAATGAGAAAAGAGTTTCAACCAGTTTGAAACAATCACGTGACCATCAGATTAAGAATGTGTGGATATTTAGAAAACGATGTGAAGTATTTTCCCCCATCCCAAAATCGTTCGAACTCCAAAGCTTTATCCTGGGCAAAAATAAATAAATAAAAATCGCTTTACACTAATTTAGAATAGTCACGTCATTACTGTATTGCAAAATCATGACTTCTTAAAAAAAGGAGGGAAAAAACGACATTTTTTATCTCGTCTCAAAATCCTTCAACTCCACAACTTTTTTTGTCAACAATAATTATTGTATTACAATATAGCTTTATTAATCATAGGTCAGTGATACGAAAAGTATGACTCAAAAGGTATACAAGATACAGCGAGATTTTTGGTAAACGTTAAATCAATACAGGTATTACCTAAAGTTGTTGGAGAAGTTTAAATATAAGACATGAAGCCCGACTGAGCATGAAGTCGGGCAATGAATGAGCGGTTTTGTGAGACATCAACATTAAAGTTTCCTATCATAACTGGTGTAGTAAGATCAGGCTCGTAATCGGATATAATTTTAATTTTTATAACTATCATTCAGCTGTTCTTAAGAAGCCCTTTCCAACCGTATACGATCTTTGTATTTGGTTTTGACTTTTCGACACGTACAAACCGATATTATATATTTTTGATATTTTTTTTTATTCTTATACATTATATATTCACTGTAATTATTTTAAACTAATGTTTTATATAAAATTGATAGATTTTGACGATAGCTGATGATTAAAACTTATATTAGCATCGTAGCTTCTCCGAGTCAAAAATTTACTAATTACAAATCTCGATACGCAGCAAAATAACCTCAAAATGGCAACGCTTCCCTCTCCACCGCTCGTGATGCGTCACTGTTCTTCTTTATCGTAATGAATTCTTTGATCCTTTCGCCATCCAGTAGTATAATTTAATTTTGAATATAGTGGATAGATTCGAAACTACAACGTCAAACTATATCCCCCGATTTCGTTATAGCTTTTTTTATTGCCTCCATATGGTAGCAAATTTAGACACGTATTCATATCAAAATTTGCGTTTTACAGTTAAACTTCCTGGTAACTCTGTCATGATTTAGAGTGGTATGGCTTCATCCGGGATTGGAAATTTATTTCTCATGGATGGCATTATGAACCATATGGTTTACTTAAATATACTTCGTGGCAATCTTAAGGAAAGAGCAGAAAAAAAAATTCGGTAGAAATTTTCGTTTCCATCAGGACAATTACCCCGAAAAGATGCACGTAACGCTAAAAAAAGGGTGTTTTTTCATTCTAAACAGCATTTAGATACAGTACCACAGTACCCTGATATCAATGTCATTGAATATCTGGGAGCCACATTCAAAACAGTGGCTCAAAAACACGAAATAAGAAACAAATCCTATTTAAAACAATTGTTGCAAGAAGAATGCGTAAAATATCTTCAAAAACCGTCAAAAATTTGTCTAATCACCACCACGACATCTAAAAGTCATTATAAAAGCCAAATATTACATTATAATAATATAATTATAAAGCGCTAAATATTTATACTTTCTTTCTTTGCCCGATATTAAAAAAATTTCAATCTGTTTTAATTCAATCTGTAAAAATCAATCTGTAAAAATCTGATTAAAAATCTTCAATCTGATTAAATTAATCTTCGACTTAATCTTCAATCTGATTAAAAAATTCAATCTGTAAAAATCTTTCAATCTGCTTTAGTGTACTCTCAATTTTTTGAGGCAAAAATCTGCTAATCTTTGTTTAAAATGTTTCTGATATTTTTCAGTTTAGTGGTTTTTTGTTGATTTTTCTTTATTTTTGCTTTAAATTAAAACATTTGTTGTGTGAAAAAATAAAAATATGTTTGGTTTCTAATTAATGCGTTAGTTATATTGAAACGCATTAGTTAGAAACCAAACATATCGTATTTATCAAGTAAACGTAAGGGGTACTCTCAATTTTTGGAGTGACTGTACATGAAGTCACAACTGCACGATTTCACTGAAATTAAATATAACTTACCTCCCCGACTAATCAACTAGCTGCCAAAAGCAATTAGGTATAAATAAATTCAGCAATGAAAATAAAATCGACAATTATTTCAGTTTATGGAAATTTCATTAAAACAAAAACAAAAAGGCAAATGTAATGTAACAACATTAACGGGATCATATTTGATGACAATTATGATTATAATCAATATACGATTTATAATCACTTATTTTCTATGCATATTGAGAATGATTGACAACTTTTGAATCAGAGATTTTAAGAGCTTTCGAATTTATCAAAATAGAGGAGCTAAAACTGTTAATCCATTAATATCATTTCTGGATATTCTGATATCAAAATGTTCCATGCTACAGAGTAAAAGACAATGAAATTTCTTTATTATTTTAATTTTAGAATAAAATCTCAAATTCTTATAAATTCCAACTTTAATATTTTCCCTTTTATTATTATTCATATAAAAAGAGTCTTAAATTTTTCTAGACACCATTGGAACTAAAATTTCCTAATTCATTTAAAACTATTTCTAAAAAAATTATTTTATTTACTCATTTATTAGTTGATATAAGCAATTAATATAAGCAACTGATTAAGCCATTTTCTCCCTGAGTTAAGCCTTAACATAATAAAATGTATGACTCTAAACAATAAATATATGTGGAATAAATTTAACATTAAAAATATAACAGTGATATTACAAAAAATATCAGCCATTAAACACTGTGGTTTAATGCCATATTATCAAATAAGTTTTCATAATTTTCATCTTATAAATGTATGATATACTTATTCATTTTCATGATTTAATCTAAATTTCAACGATAATTTTAATACTGGTTAAAAAATGGAATCTACCTCTCAATCACCTGATTAAATACTTTTGAATCTTTGACATGAAAACTTTCATCTGTCTAAGGTTTTTTTAAAATCTGAAATAAATGTTTGTTCTTAAATTTTTCTTTTGAGATTGATTTCAAACCTACTTCATTTCATATTCGTTTCCAGTTTTGCTGATGATAAAATAGTACTCTGGAAATAAATAATATTCTGGATTAAAAGGAATGCCTATTTATTTATGTGCAATCTTCGTCAAGCATGAACTACATTATCTTTTCACCTATAATTGGTTCCATAAGAAAAGTCTACCGAGAAAGAATATTGATAGACACAGTAAAATTCCTTTTATCCACCATGCCAAAAAAGACCAGGTTAATTCATAAATAGGATGTTAAGTATTCATATAGTAATTTTATGCTTCAACTAAGTTGATTAATTTTAAATAAGTGATCATGCATTTCAAATACGTTTCCAAAATATTTTTGAATCCTATTGAAGGATATTCTTTAAAGAAATGACTGAAGTGAAATGAATAATTTTGAAAATTCTACTGTAAGGTATACATTTTTGGTGGGTAAAATATTATTAATTTGTAATCTATCAGGTAAATAAGAAATGGCGGATGCATTTCGTAAAAATAGAAGTAGTGGATTCCATAAAGGTTAGTGTTGTTTATTCAATTGTATCTGTTTTCAGGGGGAAAAAGAATTTAGCTACTAATTTCAAGCATGTTTTAGTTCATTAGCATCTTATCAACTTAGTTTGGGTCTTTTCGCATTGTGTAGATAACTATAAAAATATTTATAATAATTTTTTCAATTAAAAAAAGGTTAGATATTATTTTTAAAAAAATTCAAAAGAAACGGACAATGTTTTGTTAAAATTTTTATCAAATGAAGGATGGATTACAATTTCTAAGATGTTCCTTTTTCTTTTCCATACCCATGATGCTCAAATACCTTATTTATAAAATATAAGCCTTAGTAGCACACAAATATTGTACAATATTGATCAATATTCGCAATATTGTTTAATATTGTATAATATTGTATAATATTGTTTAATATTGTATAATATCGCACAATATTGTACAATATTATATTTCAGGATGTGCTACCTGATATATAATCTAAAAGTTTTATTTTAAAAATATCATTATAAGTAGAAATATGTTAGATTATAAATAACCTTTTTATACAGAACTCACAGCGGCTGTTGTAACCTTCTTGGCTTCGAGACAAGATTCTACATTGAAATATACTGAAGATTCGCTATGCATGTGGCTCTAGCGAACATCCTACCATTGCATCCTACGGCGCAGAAATTTGGGGAGGGAGCAGATACCAGTTTTGTCTAACCTCCCAACATTCGATAATAATTATGTTGAGAATATAGAACAGTATCGTGGAAATATCGCATGATAGATTTTGGTTCATTTTAACTTGTCTAATTTAAGGAATGTAATGTTTCAGTGATTTCGAGTATAAAATGCTTTTTTATTTTGGATGCAAAGCCCATACTTAAGGATTGACTGGTTTCATAATCTATATTTAATTTCAATCTTCTAATACATTAAAATTCTCAGTTTTGAACTAATTTAATATTTCTTTTATTGAAGTAATATTAGCTTTTGTACAATTTTTAAACCTTGAGGTAGTCTTATATTTGGTTTTAAAAAAAACAAGTTCATAAATTTCAGGAATAAACTGTTTATACGCTGATTCAAATTTTAGCGGGAAAAATGTTAGAAGACTTATAATGCCCAAAAGCAAGTCAAAATCGCATATGAATATGAACAGATAAGTTACTCAAATGAAATAGATAATTCTTAACTCGTAGGAATCTAATAACGTATGGACATTTTATTTGAAGGGAGACTTAATGGACCATTATGGATTGTTACCTATACAGATTGCCGTTGTTCTTTTCGGTCATTTATAAATCAAAACTAAGAATTAGTAACAATGTATCATTAGCTAAATAGTCTTTAAAAACTATTAGGAAATTCAGTTTGACTTTCCTTATTCAACAGATAGAAGTAGTTGCCTTTTTCTAAATTAGCAGTTAAATGAACTTCAAAAATGCTCATTTGTTGAATTGTTGTTCCGAAAATCTTGTTCTGTCTTAACTCATAAGATAAAACATACATTTAAAAGAATATACTGATATATAAAAATGTACTGAAAAAACCACGAGAAAGCATTCGTTTTCATCGACGAGATATTGTAATAAATTCCATTATTTATTAGAATTAATTAAATCATTTGTACTCCAAATAGGAATCTATACATAGTAAAAAAAAGTGTATGTTTGAACCACATAAACTGGAAATAGTTAATGGATATTGGAGATATTTATACCGTTTTGGAGAGCATTTATTAAGGAAGGTTTTAGAACATAAGTCATATAAAAAAAGTTTTATGGTTGTGATTTTAACTATGCAATACGTGCATGCGCGAAAACCTCAAAGTGAACATTTGCAAATAGCAAGAGCTGTGGTATACACAAACGATGCATTTCTTTGTTTACATCTGGTTATAAACAAGCGATTCAAAACTCAACATCTCCTACCCCCCCACACACACGCACAAAGGAAATTCAATCTTGGCCAGAAGAGGCAAGATACGTTTAGTGTGTGAATATCTGAGAAATGGTGTCCACGCATAAAGAAGAGTCTTTTGATGAGAGAAACAACCGTCTTTCTTTAAATCGCACTAACTGAATTGCGGAGACAAAATGAATCTCCTGATGAGCAAAATGATCGCCTGTGTTTTACTGACGGATATATCATATTTTTACCTTTGTAACTGTTTATATATTTGGGAATTTGTGATATAAAAATTGTTTTGCATATATTTTTTGTAATTTCTAAATATATTTTTGTTTATTTGAAGGTTGAGTAACATGCCCCTGCTATTCGGGTGGTGGTTAGACTTAAATTTAAAACTAGTTTTTCTTCTTGGGTGCTATGCTGTAGACAACACCATGCGGGCTCTAGTTATTAGATATATTAGGCAAAGGAGCATGAGCAGTTTAATTTAGAAGTGACTTTGCTGAGGCATATGGTTGTTCTTTTTCTATTATGCATTGTGCAATACCTGTTAAATATGTCCATGATTGTGTTCGATATTTTAAATGTTGCCCATTGCCATAGGGTATTTTTTGAAAATTTGAGCATTTTTGGCAATAATACAAAAATAAATTTCTAGATGCTCCAAAATCAAGATCAAGTAAGATTCAATTACTAGAGAAAATAGAATTAGCCTTTATGAAAGGATACATACAATTTTTGCAATGCTAGCATCACTTTGATAACATGGTATTAATTTTCAATTAAAAAAAATTAGGCTTCTTATATATAGTCTGTTGAATACATTTTTTTTCAAAATCCGTTTAATGGGGATATGGGATATTTACATTTTTATAGTGAAATATTATTTGGGATTGTAATGTTCTTTTTTAGCTAAAGTTTTTGCTATAATTATTAACTCTGCCTTTCTGCCATGTGGAGATGACAGCCTTTGCAGCTAAAAATCCCATCTTATTCAGTTCACTTAAGCAATTTTTATACGCGGAGTTATCCTCTTGCAAACCCTAATTTAGAATACTATTAATAATAGTAAGGGACTGTAAAATATTTTGCTGGTAATTTTTACTAACATATATATTTTTTATTACTGTAAGTGATTAAAAAAAGAATTCGTTTGCGATTCATTTGCATTTTTAAACATATATTATGCTGAATTATATTTACATATCAACCTTATTTTATCGGCACTTGTATAATAAGTTCTTTTAATTTCCTTTGAAAAAGACAAGATATTTTGTGATATGAAGGATTCATCAGTCTTGATTTATAAAATTAAGGCCCTATTCCGTCAGCACTTTCGTCGGCAAACGACGACGAAAGTGACGTCACTTCAGGATTTGCTGTCTGGTAAACCTAAAACTTAGGTTTACGTTATGGTGTCTTTATCGCTTTTTATTCGTTTCTCCAACTCAACTTTATTCGTGAATATCAGTAGTTTTCTCATTTCATAATTCGTGGGATTCTAGTCTAGAGGCTGCTTGAATTTATAATTAAATCCGAGATAATTTTTTAAAGTGATCCCATTAACTTTTAATGAATGCAATAATAGTTGTAATTTTTTTTAAAATTCAAACTATCTTGGTATTTGTAGATATGTAAATTACGAAGCCAATGCAAAGAAATTCCATTGCTTTAATAAATTGCAGTTCTATTGAAACATTATTGAATTTATCGGAATTGAATCACTTCTGCGTCAAATTTAATCTTTTGAATGCTTAATACAATGAATATAATAAGGATTGTAAAAGGGGAGACAAGTTGTACATTTATCGAATTTGAAAATACTTTTCTAGCCATTTTTTCCTTTGAATGTCTTTTTCATTTCTAATAGCATCAATCTTTTTGTTATTTATTGTAAATATTTATCGTACCATTCAACTAATTGTAATGTTTTTATCAAAATTAATAACAATGAATTTTGTAAAATAATAAAACTTTTTATTTATTCTTAGTAACAGTTTTGTTATTATTTTTGTAGTAATAATGACAAGCAAAAAAAAAATGCTGCTTTTGTGTTTGTATTTTATAAATTCCTATACATTTATCTTATCAATATTAAATTTAAAACAAAAATCTATTGAAAAGAAAAATGATTTGTGGGTGTGCATTCAATTAAGGTTAAAAGGTGCATACCATCATAAATAGTGATGAAATTTTAAAATCATGTTTAAGTACCTTAAAAGTGCTTAGTTTTCTAGAAAAATGCAAATAAAAAATTTATAAATACAATAGAAGAGGAGGAAGTGCCAATACGTTTAAAATAAAATTAAATAACTTTTGAAATCGAATGATTTTTGTCTATATGAAAACTGATATTTGTTGGATCCATCTCGACAAATTTTAGGTTTTGTGAATATAAAAATAAAAACTTCTGTGTCTAGATGTGCAGTACAAATAATTAAAATTAGGAATTTGAAATATGGCAAGAAATTGATTCTGGGACATAAAAAATTCACTAAGAACATATTTTTTTTGAATTTTAATTAAAAATAAAAACAGGATTTAAAAACATTACCACCATATCATTGAATAAGAAGTATTTTTTACTCTTTTAAATTTGATTGAATGTTTTTTCCCTCCTTTTTATTTTTTAAAAATAATTTTTGCGAATGTATATTAGACTCGATTTGTATTTATCATTCCTTTAAATAATTTTTATTTCCCACACCAGTTCAAAATTATAAAACAATTCCATTCTAAGGCTATTTCTAATAGTATCTATAGTAGTTTTTTACTAATGATAAAAGTATGATCTTTTTATATTTTTGTCAAAACCAAATATGTTTTATATTTCTGCACTATTTAGTCTCACTCATATCTAAAATTACTCTTTAAAAAATGTGTTAAATGTTTTGTTTTCATTTTATTTGCAACTACAGAGCTGTTTTTTTAAAAAATCATTGTGGATTTATTACCAGTATTTGTGAAAAATAGGAATCATTAAATAATGTTCATTCAATAATAATAATCAAAAATAATTTTCCCGAAATATGTTATTGCATTTTTCTTAGTTTTTTCAAAGCTAAATTATTAACACCTCATATATTTTTACATAGATACTAGCTGACCCGGCAAACGTTGTTTAGCCATATAAATAATTTCCTAGTAATTTCTAGTGTAGACAAAAATAGCTTACTTATTGTAAGTATGTATGTATGTTAGAATGTGTATATTGTATTTATGTAAGAATGTGGTATATGCGTGAAATAAGCATGGAGCGCTGCGAACGATGAGGGAATATAAAAATAACAAAAGGCAAACATTATTTTTAAGTTATTATAATTTATTCCTTAAAATTAATTATCATTAATTAAACAATAACGACAGTAAAACTATTAAACAATATCAATCTCTTAATGTTATAGCGTGAACAATATTTTTTGTTAGTCCATCTTTAGCTAACCCGTACCCGGCATTGCTCGGGTAATGGAATTAGTGGGGAATAACAGTGCTACGTGCACTTAGTTACGAAATTCCTCTATAATAATTACTTATTGTCTATAATTTTTTCCTAATTTTAGGAGGGTCCCTGCGCCCCTGGATTCCTTATATATATGCCCTTGTCCTTACCGATCCTTAAGGATGCTTTTAAAGTAGTTATTTTCTTTTCAAACGCAGGCCATCTACATTTTATTGTTATACCCGTGTTTAAGCAAGAACTTCTTTGTATACAACATTTTTTGGAGTTTTTTTTTCTGTTGATAAATTTATTAAGCTGCTAGATGAACTGACTCGGGAGAAAGCTACATAAAATTGGCCGTTTGAAAAACATTCTCCTCTTAAATTGATCCCTGCTACTTTTAATTTCTGTCCTTGTGACTTATTAACGGTTATTGCAAAGCAAACTTTCACGGGAAACTGCACTCTTCTAAATTCAAAAGGATAGCCCGACGGAATTAGTGGACTGTGGGGTATTAAAACCAACACTCCTCGAGCACATCCAGTAGTAATCGTAGCTTCGATTACATACTTATTAAGTCTAGTCATTCGTAGTCTGGTGTCATAGCATAATTTAGGTGGAGGAAGGTTTCGTAGTTGCATTACTGGTGTCCCAACTTTCAGGTGAAGTATGCGAGGTGGAAAAACTGGAATGAATTCATAAGACGCGTAATTTTTGCAGGATTGTTTTCAAAATTGATCAGGGTGTGCCAAAGCAATGCCAAATTATACAAAAAAAATTTAGTCTCATTTTTATTTATCAATGGATTAGATTTGTAATGTTGAAGAGGGAAACCCAATAAACGACAAAATAATTTTTAAATGCGCAATTTTCTATCAGATTTTTTCAATCTTTCACACGATTTTGAAAAATTTATCAAATTTTATGTAAAAAAAATTTGATTGAGTTATCTTGAAAAGTTTCGGCGTAATTCAATATTAAAGCGAAATTTTGCCTCTTCGTTAAAAAATTCGTCAAAAATTCAGTTTTAAAAATTCGATTTTTTAAATTATATTGCAGAATACTATATCGTATTGCCTTTCAGGAAACATATTTTCTGTATTTTTCCAGCTAAGCGTCTATTTTACAGGGCCGTTCAAGAAATAGACCCGCCAAAATCGGCCTTTTTTAAAAAAAATCGATATTTAATTTTTGCGTCGACATTTCGTAAAATAAATTATATCTCCGTGGTCTACGATAAAAAGTCCATCCGATTCCACAGCGATATTGAGTATAAGTTGAACGGACGCGTAACGATGGCAATTTTAAAATCGCGGTTTTACTGGACGAAAATGTACTCATGAGCGATCGCTTCTCCGGAAGGTCGGGTTTCACTCGGAAAGTAACTTTACAGGTTTTAATTTCACAGAAATTAAGGGGTTTTAATTAATTTCTCCTGAACTAATTGATATTTCGGGATGAAAAATAGATGTTGGCCGATTCTCATAGATACCGGATAAGCACAAAAAATTTCATCAAAATCGGTCAAGCCGTTTCGGAGGAGTATGGCAACGAAAACTGTGACACGAGAATTTTATATATTAGATTAAAAAACAGATTTTTCTTAAATTTTCAAATTGCCAAAAAAAAAAAAAAAAAAGAATTAAGAAAAAAGCCTTCCACATTACATTAGGAATGAGAAGCAATAAAACATTTGTTTTTTAGTCTGACCATTTCCAAATGTGTGGCCATTCTATGCATCTTTCTCTCTGCAAATGTATAATCAGAAATATCATTCTAAATTAACTGTTAATTTGTAAAATTTAAAAGAAAAAATGTGGAAAAAGAAGCCCGAATTTTATTGTCTATCATACAAAAGGTGATTCAGCTTTCTGCTAACGATAAAAGTATGATAATTTTTATATTTTTGTCAAAACCAAATATGTTTTATATTTCTGCAACATTGAAGGAACATCTAAGCATTAAAATTTAAAATCACTATTATATTTTTCACTCTAACATTGGAGTTAAAATTTTTAAACTATATTGAAGCTGTTAACAAACTATTTAAGAAATTACTATAATCAAAAGATTATATTATTTGAATAAATAAAGACTGAATATGGTCAAATATATTTCACAAAAAGAAAACAATTCACATCAGAATTAATTTTTTTTATTTACTTAAAAATATCCTGTTGAATATCTGAAGATTCCATCACAAGTTCGAAGATTCTTCTAGAGAACTATTCCCCATACGGTAGTGTCAGTTTTTTAAAAGTGGAGGCAATAATTTGTCCCACAGAATGGGGAAAAGATACTGTAATTTTACTTCACTTTTTTCATTCTGTCGAAACTATTTTTACTATTTAGTAATATGTAACATTAAATGCATGCATTTTCAGTCGTATAGTAGCGCCAACCGATGCCATTCTTGGCATACTACATCACAGAAAAGTTTCATATGATTGGTTGAATTTCGTTTGCAAACGATATTTCCGTCACTATCGTGGACATTTTCAAGCCGGTTAAAAAAAGTTGACGATGACGGAAATTTTGCTTGACCGGTTGCCTGCGGACACAAATCGATAACTCTCGACGAAAGTGCTGACGGTATTTCGCCGTGTGATAGGGCCTTTACGTTAGTGCAATGACACACAAGAGAACAAAAAGATGGAAGAAAAAAAAACGTGTTCAAAATAACATTCTAGATTAAAAAAAATAAGGATGACCTGCAGCATATTTTTAACTAATATCAAAGTGCCATTTTTTTCTCCTCAATTCGTTATAGCAGATTTTAACGCACAGGAAAGAGCTGTAACCGTTTATAAAGATAAAAATTTGTTTGAACTGTAACTGTAGTTGCTATCGCCAGTTTTAAACCGGAGAGTTGTTCTATTTGCACGTGTTTTTGCCGCAATTCATGCAAGTGTGAAAATATTAAAGTACTTTATATTTAAAATAGTATTTATAAATGGCACCTCCTGGTTTTTCTCCTCGAGGAGGTAGAGGTGGTGGATTCCGTGGTAAGATATTGACTTTTGTATTGATAAGTTACATGATTATTTTTATTTTGTCCATTTATATTCGTTGTGCCGTATTTCTTAGAAAAGTTAATTTGGATAAAATGTACTTCTGTTAAAAGTCATTGTAATAAAGTTAACGAAAATGTAATGTTATTTATTTGCTAAAAATCTTTATAAAAATGTAATACCATGCTTTTAATCTATGTAAATTAACTAGTGAAGGCTTGTTAGTAACGAGTTGAACAAAAATTTACTTTCAGCAAAATTTCCTAAAGAATTCATGTTACTCCCTTCAATTCAGATTAAATTTATCAAATACTGTTATATTTATTCTATCAGAAAAAAAATGTTATTAGATATAACTATAGTCAAAATAAATTTAGTTGACGTTGTCTTTTATTGTTTATTTTTAGATGGTTTCATCTTAATGTATGAATAAGGCTGATTCAGAAATAATATCTTATAAGAAGATAGTTTTAATATTCTCAATGAAAGAAAGATTATTACAATTTAATATATCCTACAAAAAATAATTTTGGTAAATGTAGCTGAATGTAGTGACAAAATTTTATAAAGTTTGGTAATATACTCAAATAATGAGGGATTCTGCTCATCTGATGCTTCAGTTTGCAAAGTATATCTTGACCATTTTGATATTACCTAAGCTAGTCTAAATTAATACAAATTTTAAAAGAGTAAAGAGTACAAAAAGATCTAAAGTAATGTAATATTTTTCTTGTTAAACATAATTCTTAAGATTGATCCTAAATGAAGATAATTAATTGTAATTATAACAGAAATTATAAAATGTAATTATATCCTTCATAAGAATCTAGGTAAAATTTTTATAATTCATGTGTTAAACTTTATAATTATTAAAAAATACTGAAAAAGCATTTGCCTTAAAAGTTAAAGTAATTATATAATTAAGTACTAGGTTATTTTGGGTTAAATAACATTATTATTCTTGTTTGTAATTATGAGCATTATATTTAGTTGATTTTTGTGTCTTGATTGTTTAAAGCGGGGATGCACAACCTTTTCAGGATAAGGGACCAAAATATGAAAATGGATCATGTTGAGAGCCAAAGTAGCATGTGAATGCATATCATAAATGTGAAAACACTATTTTTTTGTTTTAGTGTGCATGAATTAAAATTATTATTTAACTTATTTTACGTGTGCATATATTATGCAATAAATAAATGAATAAAACACATATTAGATATGATTAAAATACTTTATCTCCAAAAAAAATGTCCATGCTAAAATGGTGGCAAACTTGAAATAGAATAACAGAAGAAAATTTGGGGGAGGGGATTATACAGAGAACACAATTTAAATTTTAAGAAAAAAAAATTAGTAAAAATTAATGAGATGGCTGGAACTGAATGTTGGAAGGTAATTGATTTATGTTAGGCTTAAAATTGGTTGAGGCAATACATAGAATGGAAGAAAGGTTCTTAATTGTTATTCTATTTATTATTTTTGATTTGTTTAAATTCATTACTGAGAAAGTTTCCTCACAAATGTAAGTGCTTCCAAAAAAAGTTGCACATGCAGCTGTATTTTGCTTTAAGCACAAAAATTCCTCAGGTAAGTCTTTATAAAATTCTAATATTGGTTTTTCTTTGAATTGATATTTGAAAAAATCAGAATTCTCTAAATCAATAAGGCTAAAAGCATACTCTCATCCACTATATTTACATTAATAGAAAATGCAGAAGAAAATACATCAATTTTTGTTTGACGCTTTTCAAAATCTGAAAACCGATCAACAAATGCATTAAGCAAGATTTGAATTTGATCCTCATACTGCATTTTCATGTGCGGAAATTTTTCACCTTTTTTTTTTTTTTTGTACTAGTCATTGATTTTGCTCCAGCTGTTGTAATGCTAGCACAATTGTTCATGTTTAAGGAAGCTGCATTGCACAAATATATCAAACTGGCCTCTTCATGGGAAACATTCCAAGACAACAATCTTCAACATAACATCTTCATAAACATAAAATTTTTTTAACACTTCCACGAACTAACACAAGTAATTGGGCCACAGACACTTGATCTGTAGATTCATCAAAAGCTGAAAATAAATATACAAAGTTTGAAGCAGTAGATTTTACTTGATTTTCAATATCTTCATTCAACTGTTAAATTCTTTAAATAGTCATTCTATTTAAGCATATATTTTTAAATTTATTTTTTGCTGCAAGACAAAAGTTTTTCCGATGCAATCAATAAACATTTTTTAAACAAAACCCCCATCTGTGAACGGCTGACCTACTTTAGCAATAATTTCAACAATACCTAAGCTAACTTCTACATATGCATCCAATTCAGATGCCTATTTTTGAAAAAAAAAAAATTGCTTGACTGCTGAAGGAATTTTTGATTTGTTCGATTTACTATTATTATTTTTGTGATCGTTCATATTCTTTCATAGATGCAAAATGGTTATGCTTCATCTCATACTACTACTTTATGTTATACTTTTTTACCACTGCAATCTTACAAGTACATATCAAGCATGTGAATGTATCATTGTACTGGATAAAACAATATTTATCATGAATCTTGAAATTTCTGATTTTGAATATCCCCTTTACTTTTCTCTCTCATTTTATTAAACTATTTCTATATGCCTTTATAAAGTACCTGATATTGATTTAAAAATGGGAAATCATAAGAGAATATCCGACCCGCCCTGTGGCTGCGATTATGAAATAACCAATCTGCTAGTAAAATCTTGCTGTGTTTATTAGAATGATCCTCGTGATCTCGTTCAGGAGTTTCTCCTAATCGAAAACTCGTGCTCAGAGGTATCCGTGAAGGGAACGAACTGAAAAACTATGTAATAAAAAGTAATAAATTTAATGAACAACTGTAACTTATTTATTCTGATGTAAAATCGTTTTCTTATCTGATCCCTCCCCCCGTTTATTTGTAAAACCCTCATTTCACTTTTAATCAGTCTTATTTTGTTAACAACATTCGCAGGGGTCAATTTTGACCCATGTGCCATAGGTTGTGCATCCCTCATTTAAAGCTTCACATTTTTTTTCTTCCTGAATATAATGTGGAAGATTTTACATAGTTAATTTTTAATGTCATGAAAGTGTAGAATTATCAGTTCAATATTTGATTTTTATTATTATATTAGTTACTAATTTGTGTATTCAAATCAATGTTTTTCAGGCCGAGGTGGTGATCGTGGCGGCGGTGGATTCAGAGGCGGTCGAGGTGGTGATCGTGGTAGTGGTGGTGGATTCAGAGGTGGCCGAGGTGGTGGTGGAGGATTTGGCAGGGGAGGTAGAGGAGGTGGTGGTGACAGAGGAGGATTCAGAGGCAGCCGTGGTGGTGGAGGATTTGGCAGGGGAGGTAGAGGAGGAGGTGGTGGGCGAGGTGGCCGTGGAGGAGGTGGTGGACGAGGTGGCAAGAAAACTGTCGTTGAACCCCATAGGCATGAAGGTGTCTTCATTGCTCGAGGAATGCAAGATACTTTACTTACCTTGAATTTAGTTCCTGGTGATTCAGTATATAATGAAAAGAGAGTTACAGTTGAAGAAAATAATGAAAAAATTGAATATAGGGCTTGGAATCCATTTCGTTCAAAATTGGCAGCTGCCATCATGGGAGGTATTGGCAATATCTACATGAAGAGAGGCTCTCGAGTTTTGTATCTTGGTGCTGCATCTGGTACCACTGTATCACATGTGTCTGATCTTGTTGGGCCCGAGGGCATTGTTTATGCTGTAGAGTTCTCACATCGATCAGGAAGAGACCTTTTAACTGTCGCACAGAAGAGGACCAACATTGTACCCATAATTGAAGATGCCAGATTACCACATAAATACAGAATGATTGTTGGTATGGTTGATGTAATTTTCTCTGATGTTGCACAACCTGATCAAGCAAGAATCCTTGCCCTGAATGCTCAGTCATATTTGAAGGATGAAGGTCATTATATTATTTCCATAAAAGCGAATTGCATCGACTCTACTGCAAGTCCTGAAGCTGTAGTTGCAAATGAAATTGAAAAGCTTCGCAATGATAAGTTAAAACCATTGGAGTCATTAACTTTAGAACCTTATGAGAGAGATCATACTGTTATTGTTGGCATTTTCAGACCACGCGGGAAAGATGATAGTGTTATGGAAACAGGAGAGTAATTGTATGCATTTTAATTTTTTTCATTATTTTTTTTAATAAAGTTAAAATTGTTTAAAAATGTTTGTTCTGTATTTCTCATTCGCCAAGTATGTTTTAAAAATCAAGATATTAAAAAAAAAATTCAGCCACTTGAAATATATTAATATTTTTATAGTTATACATATTAATAAAGTAATTAACATTTTTTCTTTCTACGATACAAGTTATTAAAAAATACATTTTCTATAAAAAATTTTTTGAATTTTTCCTTTGTTTCAGGGTTTATGCCTTTATAGAATCCTTGAAAATGTCGATTTCCTCCTTTAAGTAATAATAAACTAACATTCAAGTATTTTTTTTTCTTTTTTTTAATTCCTTAAAGTATTTGGTATTAATTGAAAAGTTTTTACACATAAGGCTTTTTGAAAACAAAATTCTCAAATTTTTATTTGATCATTAAGAATGTTTCAAATGAAAATTTAAGAAAAACGCCAGTACTTCCAGATGTGAATACAGAGGTAATTTGTATCTAATTTCATTGATTTTATGATGTCAAACATATATAATTAAATCCAAACATTTGAGCATACACATCTTTAAGTTTTTCATATAATTCAAGATAGCTTTCTTATAGAAAACATCAAATTGTCTAATAATTCTTAAGGGGGGAAGTCTTTTTTCAGACATAATAAAATGCTTAGTATTTTTTTTCTTCCATCCTAATTAGGATATATTAGTTATTGTTAAATAGACAAATAGGTCAGATGAATTATGCTTATTGTACATCATTAAGTATTATATTTTGAAGGTTGCCAAGTGTTTATATTTCATTAATGTATACTTTTATTTGCCGAAGAATAAACAGTTTGTAATATATTGATATAAAAACTAATATTTTGATTTTAAGTAAAATTTTAGTTTTCAGACATTATAAAATACATTTGTTTTGCTCTAGTCAGAGAATTGTAAAAATTCATTATTTTTTATAACTAGCCATGCATAGGAACAAAATTTGTAACGATTGGAAAAGAAAATCTATGCTGCTCTATACTAAGCATATTTACTCTTTAACTTTCTGGAACTTTAAAAATATGATCTGTAAAATTAGTTATGCATCTGCTTTAATAAATACCTATGTTTTATGTAGGTAAAAGAAAAAGTAATTTAAGATGGGGGGCTGTATTATTAAAACTTAAAATTTTTATATTTTTAAAAAAATATTTTAAGAATTAGAAAAATTTTGAAATAATGTAATCAGTCAGTATTAAATAATGAAAATACATAATCAATTAGAGATAATATCTGAGTGAATAAAAATTTGAAATTGGCATCTTGATGCCAATAGATGTGTTATACATATAATCAATTTAACTGATTTCTTTATATTGCTTGAAATGTTAGAAAAAATGTTTTAAAAATTATATAAATAATCAGAAAAAATTAAAAATTTATTTTAAGTATGAAAACATTTTTTAATCATTTTGTAAAACAGTATCGCCTTCGTTTATTAACTTAAAGAAACTAAAATTGTATTCCACTTTTGCCTTTCAAGGCTGTATTTAAAAATTTAATTTAAAGTAAATGCGAATTATAGTTGAATTTATTATTCTTCCAAAAATTATATTAGCTCCCCCCCCCCAAGATTCAAAGATGTGAAAATCGAGCATTATTCATTAATGGTATATCTGGTGGATTCCAAGTCAGTAAAAAAAAATTATATTATTAGAAAATTTTCTGTGTAACTTTCCTTAAATGAATTAAATAAAAATCTCATTGAAAATTTATTTACAAAACAAAGCATAAATTTTAATTATTTGATTTTTAAATATTTGTATGATTAATCATTTATTACTTTCAAATAAATTATTTTTATATATTCTTTCTTCCCCCTTATGTAAAATATAATCAGAATATATTATTTTATGGTAGGAAAGTTGTTAGAAAAATCTGTTGTCAACTTTGCATATGATCCACTTTTATTTACCCATTTGAGACCAACTCAAGGCTCTATTATATAGTCTGCTATTTGTGATCACAAAGAACATTATTTTTTTACATTCTTTTGCATTATTGTCAGCATAAATGAGTATTTCAGAAAATTATATTTAACTCTTACTCTCAGACAAATATATTAAAGTGCTGCAGTCTTCAAATAATTTTATACTTCTATAATATTTTTAAAATCATGTATATATTACAATCAATATACAAAGCTAGCATTCTATAGAAGATCTAGACATTTTATAAAATGAAAGCTGGCCACGGATATATGAACTAATTGAACATTACATAATTAGTTCATACATCCTAGGTCATAATACATAATTAGTCCATATTTCCTGGTATTCTATAAAATGGCAAATCAATAAAATATGAAATGTATTTTTTGTTGCAAGAAAAAGAGCTTGTAGAAAATGTGAGTAAGATAACAATCACTTAATCTCATTTATTATGCTTAACAAAGATATATATTTCTGTTACCTGTATTGCATCTTTAGAAGAAATCAATAATGTCCATAATTATGCAAAATGTTAAAAAAATTTATACTTTTTGCTCTCTTTGTTTCAAAACTGAATAATAGTCCGCCTCCATTTTTGCTAAATAAGAATTTGCTATGCTGTAAAATGCCTAAGGAAATTATATAATTCTCATATTTTGCCTAAAAATACCTGACACTCATAAAATTCTAGTATTTTATATATTGTTGGTAATGTATAAAAAAAGAAGATATTCAATCTAAAATTTAGTGTGTAATCCATGTGTGTAAATCTAATGAACTTGGAATTTGTCATGAAGGGAAAGATAAAATCATATTGGTGTAAAGTCAACGTGTGATACAGGTATAGTAATAGTCCTTGAGTAATTTCATAAAGATTGCTAAAACAGATGTGCAACTAGGATGTTGAAATCAGTATTTTTTATAAATTTTTGGGGGCTTTTTTATTAATTTGTTTAACTCAAATTTCATATTTGTGACCATATATATACTGTATATACAAAACACACTAAGGTAGTTGTGCTTGAATTTTTTTTTCTTAAATACAAATCATTAAAACAATATAATTTTCTGAAACACAAGATATATAAAAGTCTGTTAAGAGTGTTTTATTCATTCCTACTATGTAATTTAAATTAATTTTGAAAAAGTTAAAGAATTAAAAGGTTTTAAAGGGCACAAAGACAGTTAAAAATCTGTAACAGTTAAAAACTTATTTTTTGAAAAGAATGTTAAAATTCTAGCATTCGGCTTTTGATATTCCCTGATTTTTTTCTTCAATTTTTAGTTTTATTTACATAATCATTTTTCAATTTTAAAAAAAAATAGACTTGTTGATGCATATTAGGATTTTTTGTAATAGTAGAACTGCAATTATCCAAGCTGATTTGAGCTATAATCACAAATTTGATTTATCCCAAGTTTTTGATTAGGACTTTATTCACTTCAATATGATTTAATAAAACTGTTCATATAAACTACAAAAATAAGTAGGGATTATTATCACATGAAATGAAGAAATCTTATTGGAATATGAAAAGAAAATGCAAATGATACAAAAAGAAGCTAAATAATCAATTATTGATTGTTGTTGTTTTTTTCTTTGGAATTTTTCAATGATTAATAATATTCTTTAAAAAAATGCATTGTATGCAAAACTTTGACAGTACCATTTTCATGAAAACGTGCCTATGTTAAAATGTTCAAGGATAAAATTTTCTTCTTAATCCTCTAAATAACTTATGAAATTATATAACATCTCATGATAATGACTTTTAGCAAACCCTAGATCATGATTGATATTCCTTTCTGAAAAATTTGTTGGTTAAATAAAAAATGCAAAATGATTTTCTAGTACTGGTTAGTATGTAGTTATTTGCTTGATTTCATTATAAGGTTGCTTTTTGTGAGGCCTAAATTACAAAAAGTCCTACCTCTCTTTCCTATTTTACAAATTTTCGTATTTTCTGTTTACAGTTGCTGTTTGTTTCCTAATATGTATATTTTTTATGCTTTCTTTTAATTTCCAATTAAAATTAAAATAATGGAATCAACTAAAAGATATTGATTTTTAAGAAATATTGACATTTTTTATATCTTAATTCTATGAAAATATTTACTTTATATAAAATATATCAAATATAGAATTAAAAAAAATCATTAGAGGAAGAAATAAAATTTTTCCTGCCAAGATAACAATTGTCTACAAAAAGGTACATAAACAGAATTCGCCAAATTTTAAGGAGGAAAAAAATTCTAATCAAAAGCAAGTATAACTGAATAATTAGTTTTTAGATTGAGATACCACACTAACATTTTTGCATTATGTATTTTGCAACAAAAATATACCATGATAATGCAATTAAGAACACAATATTTTTATAACAGTTTTATTGTAAAAATTAAATTACTTTTACATTAAGCAAAAAACATATATAAATGCTCTTAAATATATACACACAGCACACCCTTCTGAAATACATTATTAGTATAAAGAAAATATTTGTAGCTTTTTATGAAAATGGTTTTAAAAATATATTTTATTTTCACAAGGAATGGCATTTTATTCTGTTAAAAACTTACATCTATCTTTAATATTTTCAAGCCACTTTATAAAAGTTTCTTTGTTTGTTAAAGCAAAAATGAATAATTTTCGGGCAAGTCGTTGATTCAGACTTTTCTCCAGTACCTATTATGGAAGAGAGAACAAAATTAATGAAAGATAAAAATATTGCAAGATATTAATAAATTGAATACAAATCAGAAAATAGGAGTGGACTTATTTTTAAATATATTTATTCTACATAGTAACTGAAAGAAAGTTGAAATTTATTTCAAAGGAATTATATCTAATTTATTAGTGTTGCATATTAAAAGTCACTGAAACCTAATGATTAAATGAATAATAATAAAAAAAAATTTAAAAATTCAAACATTTCAGATTACATGAAGTCAAATAAGTACATTTTATATACTATTAGCCATTATCATCTACTTTTTTCTAGAGGAATAACTAATTTTTTAATGCATTTTATGTAACTTTTAGATCTTAATGATATAACTAGTAAAATATTTTCAATCTATATATTTTGATATACTTATTTTAGAAGCATTATGATATTCTATTGATCATGCTATACATTTCACCAATTTTCTATTTGTATCTTTACGTATCTAATTATATTACAGAACTGAGAACATTGTTTTAAAATGTTTTTCTTCATTGCTTGATCCAAAAGCACTTGTTAATATACATATAAAAGAAATTTTATAACAATCAGACTTTATATTGAAACCTTACTTATTCTGCCAATAACAGAGACATAAATTATACAGAGTTTTTTCTCCTTAGTCTTTAATAACGAATAGGATAATATAGAAGAAACCAACAGACATGAGTTTCATTCACAATAAAAATATTGCTGGGAAATATACTAAAGCCTTTCAGCCCTGCTGATAGTATTTGGCACAGCGGTATTTTAAGTTCTTAATTTTCATTTCTTTTAAAACCTGATGGTTCTATACCCATGGTGAAAATGAGATAAAATTAGATGTGGATGTTCTCTTGATTACTCTTATCACTAACTTCCATTAATTTTTTTAAATTTCTTATTTTACAAATTCAGGACTGAAAGGATTAAACATTATTTTAAAAATTAAAAATTTTATTTTAGAATTTAATCTTAAAATATAATTTAGAACTTCAACATTGTATAAAAATTATATTTCTGCAATAAAATTTTTAAAAATTATAGAGGAAACATGCAAAAATCTTGCTTTATTTCTAATTACTAAAGTATTGCATTGGATTGCACATTTATTACCAAGTTTGACACCCTAGGTCGAACAATTTGGTATGCAAAACGCCAAAATATATTGTCTCCTTTATTATTAGTAGAGATAGAAAGATTTAATAATTTAGTATCTTTTGTAATCCTAATAATAAGGTTTTACATACCTTAAAGATAAGCAAATTAATCTTATCTATGATATTAATTCAGTTACTGTAAAATTCCAAAGTCTAGATTTACTTATTTTTTAATTTCTTTTTTAAATACTTAGATTTAGAATAATTTCAATGTTGCAAATAAAACTAAGACCATCTTTATCGTTCCTTCAAATATTAAGTCTTCCATTGTTGAACAAAGAAAGAAGAATTTTATTTAATGTTATATTTTAATCTCTATTATCAGAAGAGAAAGTATGTTTCAGTATAAAGTATGCTTTTGCTAAATTTTTTAAATTTGTTATATTTACAAATAAGGTTCAATCCCAGAATTAATAATTTTTTAAAACCAAGTTCCTTTTTTAAAATTGCTGATCTTTACTGTGTCATAATTAATTATATAAAAATATGGACCAAAAAATGAAATGCATAGGCACAAGGCTCCTAAATTAGTAAGTAAATCCTTAAGACAAAGATATACAAATGTTTAATAGCAGATTTTATTCACCACTGATATCAGCGAACCAAATAGTTTGCTATTAGTGATTACTACCATTAAAAAATAAGATATGCAATAACTAGACACACAGTTTTCATCTCTATACTTGTAGAAAATAATGCAATGTATTACAAAACAGCATAGTATGTGACAATTCTGATCCTTTCAATAAAATAATATCTGAATTCTTAATCAGTTCTTATTTGTTTTTATTCTTTCAACCTTGCAGTTTTATAGAGAAAATATTTTGCTTTTATTATGTGATGCTAAAATCTGCACCATGAAAGTAAAAAAAATGAAATATGGACTTTTTTATTAAAAAAAAATACTTTTAAAGCAATGTCAAAAGAAAAATTAATATTCATGGCAACATTTCTAATTATAGAGATCAAAGCTGAAATAAATAGATGGATGTACATCCTAGCATAATCAGGAATGATTGGTAAAACTTAACAATTTAAGCAAATTTTTAGGTCAATAAATAGGAAATACACTTTTTATAACAGCCATCTGATTCTTCTATTTTCAATTTAAATAATTACAGTTTTAATAATTAATTAAATAATTAAATTAATATTGCAACATTTGACTTTCATACAAATCTCTTTCTGTATACTCAATAATTAAAAATAATTCATACCATTTGTTTCTTATTCTTGTAACTATTAAACTCTGCAATAGCATTGATCAGAGTTGAGTCTTTCAAATGAAGTTGGTTGAAATGTTTATTGACACTGGAATCCTTTTCTAATAAATCAGAAAATTTTCTTCCTTTAAATATCAGCTTTTCCATAGCAGCTCTGTCATCTTCCCTGTAATTAAATAAAGTATATTTTAAATGATATTGTAAAAAACCTTTTTGTGTTATTGTGACTTCATAAAATAAATTATAATTGCATTATATTTTAAAAACACTTTTCTGCATTTTTTTAAAGAATTATATATTTACTTTTTTTTACAATTGCAAGATTATTTATTTTTAATTCACAGACTTTGTTTTTCAAGCTCCCAGTTTAACAATTTTAAAATAAATACTAAAAATAAAACTTTTCTAATAATTAACCAATTACAAAAATTATGTGGGAAATAAAAAGGTAAGATTACTGTTAGATATTTCAAAGAATGAAGAATGAAAAAGAATGACAAAAATTATGTGGGAAATAAAAAGGTAAGATTACTGTTAGATATTTCAAAGAATGAAGTAGTAATGAGAAAGAGGATAAACAGGTATTCACTCTAATTAAGGTCTATTGATCAATTTTCAAATAATTAAAACTGGCATATATTTCTAATATGAAAAATATCCTAAATGATGTAAAGAATAATATTTTAAACTGATTAAATCAATTACTGTATCCTGAAAAGTTTAATTTTTTTATAAAATGTTCTGAACTTATTAGTTTATTATTATTAAAAACAAATAAACAAACGGAAAATCCATGTTCTCTTGATCAAAAGTACCAAATTAGGAAGTTTTGATTTTCATTATTTTAAGCCCATTGAGGATTATTTTAAAGAAAACCATGGACTGAATCATGGATCTTCTTTGAAAACATCATTGAAATTATCTAAAATAGTCAAAGTTTCACATTTTTTCAACTGCTGAAGAGAGAAAACTTTGTTTAAAATGTTAGTGTCTCAGAAATATTTTACTAAATATGGCCAAAGGATTACAAACTTAGGCTCTGCAATTTTTCAAAAGCATGTTAATTGATTCAAACAGCACAAAATTATTCTGAAGTTTATCAAATATATATGATAGCATCCCCCCCCCTGAGGGGGAAGGAGGCACAATGTCCAACACCAGACATACTGCACCAAATACAAGATTAACTAAACTGTAAAAGAAACTACTTCAAAAGTGAAGTTGTGCAAAGCAGTTAAGTAGAAGAATGAATTTTATTCTGCAATTATATATATATATATTAGGAAGTTTTGATTTTCATTATTTTAAGCCCATTGAGGATTATTTAGTTAAAATGTGGGCAACATGAATAACCTTATAACAATTATTGCAGGTGAGAATCCACTCTTCAAACAACAGATATCTATGATGTAATGAGAATGACCAATGCAAAGATTGGTTAACATCACATCCAAATCAATTTAGTTATGGTTCCTTTAACAGAATACATTTTCTTATCATTCTGTATTCTAAACTTTCTATCATTTCATATAAATATTTTGTTAAATGAGCTTGAAGACATGCAATGCAGGAATGGTGAATAGGATACTGCTATCAGTTACACAGCACAATCAGCCAACTCATTTCCACAATTTCCATGGAACATAGAAACATACATAGAAATAGAACATAGAAATTCTTTCAATTTCAATAACAGCAATTGTACAATGATATCTGACAAAATATGATGATCAAAATATTGTAAAATGCTCACATATAAAAGTATTGAACAAGAAAAAACTAACAACTTCTTAAAATGAAAGTTTTTATGATGAAATTGAGATATGCTTCCTCCCTTTCCTTTTCAAATGATTTAAAGATAAAATGCCTGTGCAGTTAAAGTTTTGCATTCCCACATTATCTAGTTATTACAAAAAATAAATATCCTCCCCCCATAAAAGAAAGAAAATATAGAGAAATCTTAATGATCAATAAACTTTCAGAAATTTTCAAGCTTTTTAAAAATTTTCAGTCAGAAAACTGAAAAATTCTCATAAAAAGTAATTTTTAATAATCTATGTTTATCTAAACATTATTCACAAATCTAAAATGTTTGATGAATATGTATGTTTTTTTTTAAATGTATGTGTGTGCTTTTCTGAAATGTGTGTGTGTTTGTGTTTTTCTTTCCTTGGCTTAAAGGTACTGCAATAAATTCTACAGCAATTTTATTACCTATTTTCCATCTTTTAAAAGTCATCTGATTAAAATTACAATAAATACTAGATAAAGTATAAGAAATTTAACCCTTTCCACACTGCTGGTGCCTCTGACTCGCCATTCAAGATTGTGCCCCACTTTGACGTTTTATTTATTTACTTTTTAAATTTAACTGTTAAAAATGCTTACATAATGGTTAAGAGAAGTAGATTGATTTTTTAAAAAAATTCGATTTAAAAGAATTATGTATATTTAATTTTCATAGCAATAAACAAATCTTTATATTAGGTGAATATTTTTGCATCTAATTATTTTTCAGAGCGCAAAGAGTTAAAGAGTCTAATTATTTTCTGTTAAAGAAAATGTTATGCAAAAATGATATTATTGTTATTTTAAAATTGGATAACAGAATCACACTGTTCAATCAACTTTTTGGTTGATATGTTTCAAAAGTATTTGTTTCTCAAAATATGTCATTTACCTAGATTGACAGTAGTTCAAATGCACAAGTTTTTAATTTAGAAAATTATTAATTATAAATTAAAAGAGAAAAGAAGGCCAACTCCTTCTCCAGCAGTACAGCAATCATAATTGAGCTACAGCAAATATTAAAATTAAGTTCTGTCCTTCCCTCTTTTAAATTCTCTGCTAACCAACATTTGTATAAAGGAAAATGAGCATTATATTTTTACAAATATCTATAATAGCCATTTAATGATGACAAATATTTAAAAAAAATGAAAAAATCCATAAATTTCTATTCAAAAACCTTATGTAAGATATTATACCTATCCAAATGATATAAAAATTGACCAATGTCAAAAAATGATAGAATTTTAGTATACATAAAAATAGATTATATTCCAAGATATGAAAATTACATACCAAAGTTTAAGAATATTAAACTTCTTATTCTGTACTTTTTCAACATTTTTTTTCTCTTCATGTAATTTTTCAACTTTCTGCATTAAATCATTCATGGATACAAAAGTGAAATCTGATTGTTCAGCATTACCTGCAAAAGAAGGAAATTAAAATGCATAGTTATTGAGATAAAAATTAAGAGAGAAATTAAACAATAAAATTAGAAGTCTTAAAGTCTTACGAATGAGAAAAAGCTAATAATTAACTACATTTATGACTATGTGGTTTTATAATCCCCTTTTAAGGATTTATTAGGTTTCTTAATGAACTATAAATCAAATAAGACTTGAAAGAAACCAAACATCTTACTCAATATTTTATATGCATGCAGAAAAATTGATTTATCACTCAAATGTTCACTTTTCTTTGGAATTTGCTTTTCCATCTCCTTTTCATATTGGCACTGAAATAAAATGCAGTTTTATAATTAAGTATCAAAACTACAAATCTCACCAATGAAATATATATATAATTTTACACAACAAGAAATTTAAAATGTAACAAAAAATATGCTCAGAGCAATAATTCATGTTTAATTATTATTTTATTTTCCTTAATTGTAAAAAACTGATTTGCTGAAATATTCAACAAGTAAATCAACATATTAATATTTTTAATTTCATTCATGACAGTAAAATAAAAAGGAATCACTTAAAAAATTCTTTAAAATGTGCATAATAAAGTAAAATAATATTTAAAAAGACATTATAACTCTATTCATAATGAAATACAACTACAGAATGCTTCTCAATGACAATCAAACATTCTTAAAAATTCTAACAATTTTCTGAAAAAAAAATGAATAATTAAATTCAATTTTGAGTTTAAGACCTATATCATCAATCACAAACAAATTAAGTAAATACTTATAACAAAAAAGCAACAAAATAAAAATAATATGAATATGCTGCCGTTAACTACAATAAAAAGAAATCCTTCATTGACAAGCTAATAAAATTCTATATTGCTTTTAAACTCTCCCTAACATATATTTCATGTATCTAAGGCACTGTGCTTTGTAAAGACACCGTATTCTGAAGATTAGCTGATTACTGATTTGTCACTAGACTTGAAAAAAAGGCAGAGTAATCATGACCTATAAATGATTGAAAATTTTTCAACTAAAAGTGAAAATTTATTAAATTTAATTAGTTAATTTTTAATTCTGATTGTTTATATCATTGTTTTCATTCACAGACATCTTGCTCAAAATAGAAATGATCTAAATGAAATTTTTCATTGAATGAATCAAACTGTTATTTTTATTTACCTTTTAGTTTTTTCAGGAATATTTCAAATTGGATCTTGCCATGTTCTAAATATGCAATAGAAAAAATTGGAGCAAATTAACCATTCACTTTCCCACATAATAAGGCATTGCGTTTTTATTTTGTTTTAAAACAAAAGTTGTGGGCTTGGATTTAAATTCTGCTTCGTAAAATTTTTTTTACAAATATAAAACTTTCAGTAAATGATTATCTCACTTAGTTTCAGAAGCTGTATTAACATTCAGACATTGGACTTCCGCCTCCCTCAGTTATGGAAATTACCCTTTTTTCTGCACAGATCAGTGTAAGTAGAAAAGGAACCACTTTAGTTATTTAATATTCCCAAATAGTGTTGTTTAGTACTTAGAATTAAGATGACAATCATTTATTCTTACTGTGATTTTGAGATGTGTGTGTGTGGGGGGGAAGGGGATTCTAGGAAATTTAGAATTTTCTATACTTACCCTGTTCTTAAAGAAAATGTCAAGATTGATTATATTTTCTCTGTTTAATAGATTTTTTTTAAATCCCACAATTTTTCTACTTTTACCTGATGCTGTGGCAACCCTGTGTTAGTTCTGTCAATGTATTAAATACAAAGTACACGTATGTAAGCATGTTCTCTTACAAATACACTATGCAGAAAATATTTTTTCTTTATTTTCTCGGTTTATGAAATAATAAACAATAATAATAAGTTAAATCACACATAGATTTGACTATTGTAACAAAAGTTTAAAAGAACACAATTAAAATGAACTAGTTACTGCACTGAATATATTTATGATTGTTAGGCTAAGCTTTACTTTACATCCAAAGTAAAAAACAGTTTACATAAATAATTTTACATTTCAACTTTTGTAATAATTTATTTTGAAATAATTAAAATAATTTCAGATATAGCTAGAAGTTGAAAATATCAAAATCATAATAAATAATTTCTAATTTACATATTATATTACATTATGTTTTAATCTTTAAAAAATCAGAATAAATGTAAATGACCATAAAATTGGTCTTCTTACTTTTCTTATATGAAATTCTGATTTCTCCTTTTCTATAAAAGTAGATGTGTTCTGTACTAAATTTTTAATATCTTCGAGCTTTCTTTTGTAGGCATCAAGATAAAATAAAACAATTTCTAATCTTGATCTCTGACTGATTAAATGTTCCAAGGGCTAACCAATAATGAAAAAGAAGAAAAATGGCAATTCATATAATAAAAATGCAAGTCATTACAATAAAATAAAATAACTGCATTAAAAATTGAAAATAAGAAAAGATAAAAATAAATATACTAACATCACATTTAATGATTATCAGAAATTTTAATAAAATATAAAGGTGTTTCTAAAAGCATAATTTAATAAATCATTCAGTATAACAAAATCTCTGTACACCAATGTAACAAGAACTATCATGAACCTAACATTTTCTAAGACATTTGAAATTAATGATAAAACTCTATAAAACTAAACATTCAATTTTCATTAAAAAAAAAACACATGAAATTTCATGATAATTTTGCTTTAACATTCATAGCAAATAACTGTATCTGGCAACTGTGTTTATGTCTAATATTTATAATTAAAAATTATAGTAAATAAAATCCAAGATTGATAATGAGGACCCTTTTTTAAATCCAATACAAACAAGTAGCAAATAATTATCTATGGCCTTAGCAGATGCTTTTATCTAACATTTTATTAATCAGTTTTTTTAATGATATTCTTTTCAACTGATTGATAAAAGAAATTTCAATATAGTCTCATCAATATTCAGCATTCTTAGGTTGCAGATTCTTTTTCACACTACTTATTATTCTTCTGTATGCACAGAGAATGTTAAGTCTGTCACACTACATTTTTAGTTCAGTATGTGTTTTGGATATGAATGTGCAAAATATATTATGCTAAAACTATTCATATAAATTCTTTTATGGAAAAGAACCGATGTAATCATGTTTTGTTTTTTTTAAAATTATTTATTCATTTTGCTTTCTCAAATGCAGAATTTTGAAAAAATATACATTGAATTCTCAGGTTTCGAAACAATATGCAATTTTGGGCAATTAGTTTGGACAATTAATTTGTCCCCATATGGATGAAACAAAAGAAAATATGTTAAGAAACATGGAAATCAATGTCTTACTAAGAATTCTCAAAAAGTGCATAGTCTTATATTATAAATACATACATATGAATTTCAAAAATTTAATTACAAATTATTTACAAAAAGAAGGGAAAAGTTGTTTGTTTTTAAGTATTTGAATACAGAAAGGGCCAATAACTTACTATAATGATATAATGAAAATAACATTAATTACTAATAAATTGTCGAAAATTATACATTTCACTTCACCATGGAAATTATTTGAAAATATATAGATATGCAATGCTTGCATGCATTACATTTGTAATATGTCTTGTAATATGCATGGCATTTGTAATATGCATTGCATATCTATATATTTTCATATACTGCATGAAATTAGATCAGGAGTTCAATATGATGATAGTTTTGAATTATTAAATTGAAGCCATAATCATTATAGAAAGGTTTGAAAGCTTGTTTTTCAAAGAAAATGTATTTCAATAGATGTTAACCTTTAAAAACATATTAATCACAAAGATTTATGTTGCTTTTTCTTTTTTTAATTATTATCATGTAGTTAATATGAGAAAACAAAATCTAATTTCAAAGTGTAATAGAGTATCATACATATATACAAAAGGAAATTGGAAGAGCAATGAGACAGGAATGCATGGTTTTTACTTACAACTTGAATTTTTCCCAAATAACTGCCATAAGCTTCTAGAACTTCTTTAGAGCATGCAATGCCTATCTTACAACACTGGGCATCAACATTTTCATTTATAGCCTTTGATAAACACAATTTCAGCACCTTTTCCTTTTCAATCAGTTGTTGATATTTAATGTTTTCTACTTCCAATTTATTCCTAAAAATAATTTGTGCTCATTAATTTAAAAACAGATAAACAGTTTTGAAATGCTAAAAATTTATTTTTTGCACTTTTCAGAAAGTTCAAATAAGAACTAAAAATATATACATTATATGATAATCTTTTATGAATTTATTAGGTTTTACCCAATGAAATTAATTTGAAAAGTAGACAAAAAATTATATTTGGGGATTTAAAAGAATATCACCAATAAAGATAATACAATTATCACTTCTAAAGAATTTGATAGTTATTATTTATCAGAATCAATACACTTCTACATAATGACTTGCTATTTAAGAGCTATGTTGAATTTAAAATTAAACAGTAGTTGTGAGGAAAATAATTATGAAATGATCCTACATAATGGAACAAATTTATCCCTAAAAAAACTCATTCTCTTAATTCCTTTCTCAAAGATGCAATTTAATTGATTTACTACTTATAAGACATAAAAATAATAAAAAGGAAAACAAGTATTTAAAAGAAAGGAAACTAATTCTATCTTTTTAATAAGCCTAATGTGAATGAAAATGTTATGCAGTCATCAATAGATCACAACACAACTCAAGGATTAAAATAAAATACTAAAACTTAAAAAAATGTACAAATACAAAAACTAATGACCAAAAGATAAGATTTATCAAAGATACCGTGCATACCATTACAAAATCATAAAAGAAAGAGTTGATGAATGGTAAAATTAAATCATTAAAAAAATATTGCATCAGATTGATATTACTCATTTTCTTTTGACTTTTTAAAAAGTGCATTGTTATCAGTTTACAAATGGCTTTATGACAAGGATTTACTGGATACTTATCTTAACCATTTCTTTATTCAAAACAATATTTTCTTTATCAATTATTTTCCTGGACAAGAGAGCATTTCTTTTTTAATTGCTTTCTTTTTTCAAGACAAAATTTTCTTCAAAAAAATTTATTGACATATAATATCCTTTCCTTCAAAATAGCTTTTGGTACAAATGATTTTAGATAATTAATTGATATTTATTCTTATAATAAATTTATCCTGAAAATAGATATTACCTTAAGAAACAAAATCTGCACTTATGATATGCAAGAAGTTGAAAGAAATGCTAATAAGAAAGACCAAAATTTTCTTAGGACAAAAAAATTGTTGCTTTCCCCTTTTTTTTTCTTTTAAAATTTTCTTTTAGATTTTAATATATTCCTGGAGTTAAAATAGAAGTAGATCGTTAAAATACAATTTGAAGAATATATCACTATAATAGAAGAATGGCAACTAATTGTAGGTAGGAGTGCAATGATGTACATAATAGAAGCGGATGATACATTTTTCTTAAGAGAATTGACTTTTCTGCTTTAAACCTTAGATGTAATTATAATTGATACAAAAATTACTACTTTTTGTTTTATAAATAATAATTTAAAATGTATTAAATAATTTTCTAATATCAAGAATGCACATACAGTCATAAAAATATGATATGCTAAGAATTATCATAAAACAATAGTACATACTGTAACTGAACAGAAGATATTTCAAAAACATGAGGATAATGTTTTTCTTCAAAGTTGGTATAAAACTGAACCATCTTAGAAAGCTTTTTGCTTTGACTCAAAACTTCTATTTCATTTATTCTTGCACATTTTAATCTGGAAGAGGGAAAAATTCAATTTATCAATCAATATATCGATAATGAAAGCTGTAAGTACTATATACAATTAAAATACATCAATATCCATGGATGTCGGTAGGATGCTGTTACACAATATAGCAGCATGGATTCAAAAAGAATTAAATTTATATTATTATCTCTCAGTGATTTTCATAAGATTCTGTGATCAGTGACTTCTTAGAATAGATAGGGATGAAATCTTGATTGGTGTCATATTTCAGCAATACTTCTGGTTTCCATAATGTTTTGTTTTCATTGACGTTACTGTTGGGTTAATGACCGAAAATTCTCTAAGTAAAAAGGGGCACCCAATTGTAAATTTTAACTGGCTTATTTTAAAGAATAATTTTAAATTAAAAGATTGTGTTAATTTGATAGTTTTCAATGCATACTATATATGAGAGAGTTTTGATGTATTTTCTTTAATAAAAATACTTGTTCAAAATTGTTGGATATAATATATGAGCGAAAGCAAATAGTTTAAATTAGAAACTGAATGAAAATTAGATATTTAAGTTGAAATATTTCTGAGCGAAAAAAATATCAATTTTCATCTATAAAAACTAAGATTTTCCATTAAAATTTAAGCAACTAATAAAAATAAGGTGTGAAAAAGTGAGTGGCTATATTTGCCCTGTAGCTGAATAGGATGATATCCTTAAAAATTAGCAGAAGAGTGATTTACAATTGAGTGTTGATTATAAAATAATTGTATTATATTTTTACAACCAAATGCATATTTATTACAACCATAAAATATATACTCAATATTAATTTTATTACACTTGATATAAAAAGATTAATAAAAATGACAGGGGCCAAGGACAGGCTAAATAAATATTCAGATTGCTTGAGAATCAGTCAAAAATATGTCATTCCAATTTATTGTAGAAAGGCAAGAAAAAAAAAATAGTTTATAAAGTATTTACTATCAAATTTTATCATTAAAGTTTTTTCAAGAGAAAAAAATCTTAAATATAATGATCCACAAATAGTTAAATCTGAATTACAGTAATATAAACAAACATCTAAATCTCTACATATTTTTATCAAAGAAATGTGAGAATATTTAAATGTCAAAAGAATTCATATGAAAAATTGTATATAAATAGCATTTCAAAAGAACAAAGCATTTAATTTATGATTCACAAGTTATGGAAATCATATTTTATTGAGGCAAAAAATAAATAATATGGATTAGCTTAAATATACTCATACAGTTAGTTAAGGATAATATTTTAATGTGTGTGTTTACATATCAAATTATAATCCCAGCACAATACATCTCTTCTTAAAGAAGATAATGATGTGGATATTTATGATGGATAATAGATCATGACCAGGGCTTGGCAATAAAAGATTCTAGAAACAACTGGAATCTTGGTGATAGCTCAATTAGGATTGGAATTTCTAAAACTCTTTCCCTTGTCATTGAACTATAAAAAGCCAGGAGAGAGAACTACAATCAGTCAATATTAAGACGGCAGTTGAGTTCAGCTCAAATGAGTAATCAGTGAAGAGAAGCAGGTGATTGAGAAATGTGAATAGTCATGAGAAATATCTCCATTGAAGTTCTCTTTGAGTGTACCTTGTAATATTAGTGTTGTTTACTAGCAATTTGATGCTTGTATGCAGCTGCTGGCTATAAGTGCTTTATTTATATATACTTTGACTGTGCTATGTTATGTATTTAGATAGAGCAAATCAATTTTATTTTTTATTGAGTTTCTTTGTCTTTTTAATCATACATCCGCAGCACTGAATTATGTAATATTTCCATAATAATACTATACAATCATTTTCTATAAAGAACTAAATGTAGGATAACAGAAATATTTGTCTGATAAATTGCTTTAATATATAAAAATGAAGACAATTGGTCTTTCTTACAATTTGTAGCTAACATAAGAAATTTTTTATATCATTATAAAGCTATTGAAATTTCTCAAAAATCTTTACATTAAAAGTAACTCTGTGTGCCTATTTATTTATGAAAAAGTTGTATTTAAAAATGTAAAAAGTAGGCATTTCAAAAATGTTATGTCTTTTTATGAAATACAATTTTAAAAAATTTGAGAGCACATTTGTGCATTTTTTAAACGATTAACATCACTTTAAAACAGTAAATAAAAATTTGTTAACTTACACCTTACGCAAAAAACAAACTTCTCTTTGCATATCGTTTTGTGACAATCCAGGCAATTTTACAGCAAAATGAGCTGGATTCTCTGTTAACTGTAATAAGGTATTTCTTTTAAAAATTGAACTTGAAATATAAAAAATAATTTAATTTTTCTTTTATAAAAAGATTTTTCTGATAGATCACTGGAATAAGTAATGATAAATAATTTTTAAATAAATATACATCCAGTATTAGAAAAATAGTTAATGGATGCAGATATAAATTTTATTATACTGATATAACAGAGGAATAGGGCAAATAAATTAAAGTTTCCTATGAGAAATGAATCAATTATTGTTATTTGAAAAATATCTGTACAGAATTAATCACGAAATCCTGAAGTCAAGTTTCAGATATATAGCTGGATATTTGCAAATGCATTCAGACTTTCAACTCCCAAAACCTCACCGATTATAAAATTAATTATTAAAATAAAAAGGCAAGGCTCATTTTCATGTTGATAAAAAGTTAATTCTCACTATTTATTGTAGAACATGAGTTTGATATGACAGGTATACATCTTATTATATTAATAATTTTTTAAAAAATCAGATGCTAAGCTTTTTTCTTTTTAAAATCTATTATTCAAAAGTACTCATAATGTGATTAATTTAAAAAGTTAAAAATTAAATACTTAAATTTTTTTCAGTGGATGCCTGTAAAAATAAATAGAACTATTTTTACTGTAGCATATTTTTACCCTCAGGCTACATGATAAATCAAGGGGAAAAATGTGGAATTTAACAACAAGATTAATATTCTCTTTTAGCTTGGACTATTCATTAAAAAGAAGCCAGGTAGTTACTTTTCCGTTAGCCGGGCGGCAGTGAAAAATCGCCAAATTTCTTCATCAATTTTCCGCTGGCACCTGGCTAACAGAAAATTGCCAGAAAGAGTTTCATATGAAAATAGAAAAACTTGATTGCAATATTTTTCAAAGTCAAAACATATAAAGAAATTCAAGGAGCCATCAAGATTAATAATTTACATTTTTAAAAGGTAACTTGGAAGGATGTTTTTTTTTAAATAAAAAATATCAAGACTAGAAACATTAATTGAAATATAATCATACTTCCATGTCTTTATGCAGAAAATCTTCAACACATTTCAAAAGTTGCTTTTCATCTTCAAAATAATTTTCAATACCTTTAAAACTTGATGAAGGAATAAATTTACTACTGCGATTAGATTCACTTATACAAGACTGAAGTTCACCGATAAGGTTAGAAGTTGAAAGCATAGCTGAAATAAACTGATAAGGAGCAAATAGTATAGAAAATATAAATACAAGAAACATTTATAAAATAAAAAACAAATTGAAAAATTGCATAAATACTTTTTGCTTATTGAATCTGCCATTTTTCAACATATTTTTAATAAAATATAATTAAATGAATCTTTATACACAAATTTATAAATATGTAAAAATTTCAGTGTAATTCAATGGCAAGTTTTTTAAATTTTTTTTAAATTATGGTATTCTAATAAAGTTAATTTATATAAAAAGCAATTTAAATTAGTAATTAAATGGTTTTATATAATTTGTTAAAGATTTCAACAGTAAAATTTCTAATCTTTTTAAAGTTTAATTGGTCTTAAATGAAATTCTAGTATTTATTTACAAATGAACTTGCATAAAAGAAATTTTTAATACACATTTGATCTACCTTTATTTTAATTAGTAATAAATTATAATTTTCATATGCTGTAAAATTATTAAAATTCTATTCTAATTATACCTTAATATATGCCTTTTTTACACTTAGCCCTAGATGTGCATTAAGCTCTGCAAGCTCAGTGAATATTTTTCTGCACAAAATACAGTGAAAATTAAATTTAAAACACATAAGATGTTTGTTGTATAAGATATAAAATACAAAAAAAGTTTTAAGATAAATATCCGTTTCAAAATTTGAACTTTAAATATTAAAAAAATATAAAAACTTAAATTTTTATAATCTTTTACCAACAATAATAAATTTTTTACAGCTAAATTCAAAATAAAACTTAATTGCAACTTCCTTCTAAACAATTTAAAATTGAAATGCAAGCGCATGATTGGTTTCAAAGACCCTCTGGCATCTATTTTTCAAAACAAGAAAAAGGAATAAGTTCTCACAGTGTTTGTCTGACTCAAATTTCAAGACATAGCATTAAATGAAACATGAGTTTACATTGAAAAACTAATTTTCAAAAATATATCCTTAATATATTTTAATTATAAAAAACTTATTATATCGAAAATACGATAAATATGTATTTATCCCCTATTTATAATGTATTTAACATATTTTTAAATCAAATTAGAAAATCTATACAACAAATATTAAATAAGAATTACTATAGGTTGAAGTCAATTATGAGTTACTAATATCAATCATTAAAATATATTTTAAAATTACTACTTATTATTATTCGCATATTTTTTCCTAATATATTTTTCTTCCTTTTACCAATAGTGATTTATGAATTGCCTTTTAATAGATGAAAACTGAAGTATATTACCTCAGTCTCGGCTTGAGAGACATTCTGAACATTGTAATCATCATACAACTTTTTTGCATCACTAAATGTTTTTTTACTCTTTTCCTTTTCTGTCAAAAGGTGAAAGTGATGAAATCTGTGGGAAAAGAATATGTTACTTACTTATATATGTAAAGGAATGCAAAATCAATGGCTAACTTATTTTACATAATAGCATTTTATATTTTTGGTAGTCAGTTAAAAAATATATTTATTAAGGCCTAACTTATGTAGATTTTTGTTAATTTCTTCTTAAAAGTTCAATTTCACATTTTTCAAAAAAAAAAAAAAAAAAAAAGTGAGAAAATTATTTTATTCTCCCTCCAGATATATATTAAAAGATTCTATCAATATAATTGCCAAAAAGTATCAGGATTTCCTTTAAAAAAAGCTTTGAAAAAAATTAAAAATTATTTTTAAAAATCATTGAAAATTATTAAGAAGTTTGGCAATAAATAAACTTGTTAAACAAAGCAATAATAATAAAAATATATATGAAATGGAAAAGATAAACAACAGAATGCATTCAGTTAAACCATGGAAATAAAATGTAACTACCTTATAAAGAGGATGCAGCCACTAATGAAATATAGCAATAACCCCTAATTATTTGAATTCAAGTCATTTAATAAGACATAATAACAGCCCCTAATGGATACATATAATATAAATACAGAATTATTAGAATAGTCAAAAGTGCATAAGTGGAGAAAAAAAACTCCAAAGGAATAATGATTATGAATTTATAGAACAATGAAGTTTTATCAAAACCTTTTGAACAAAAAAGAAAGTATGCAGATTTTACTATGATTTATCAAAAACTCTATTATATGTATTATGATCAGAAAATAATTATTTTGAAAGGTTCTATTTTACAAAATCAACAGAAACTGGTCTTTGATCCAAGACTAAGATGTCCTTTTAGTTTTAAAACTTTCCTCACTTCCCAGAACTATGCTTACATGTATGGAGTATAGATTAAATAATCCTTACAACCAAAGAAAAAAATCATTTATACAAGTTCTTGAAAAATAGTTTGAAATTCCTTTTCAATCAATGTTATTTTAATATTATTTTTTAAAAAATGTATGTAAACAAGTTTATTTAAGGATTTGAAAAACTAGATATTGAGGCATAATAAGAATAATAGAATGGAAAAATGCTATAAACCTGGGATTATGAAACTGATAGCTTTCATACTGAACAAGAAAAGAGAAAAGTATAATAATTATGTTAAGATTTAAATGAAAAAATGCAATTTTAGTCATGTTTAAAATCATGACTAAGATTATCCTATCTTTTAAAAGATAGGAATACTGATATTGATTTCCTTTTAAAATGGAATAATTAATATTTTATGTAACATAAAAACATTTGCCACACCATTCTGAAAATACATGAAACAAGAACACTTAAGATTTTAATATCCACTGCAGGGGATACTACATTTCATTGATTTCCAGAACACTAAATACAAATATTTATATCTTTGATGTTAAATTCAGCATGGATTACCAGAAAAAGAAATATCTAATTTCTTGAATTTGAAGTTTGTAAAAATCTTATTATTTTTTCAAACACTAAATATTTAGAATATATTTCACCAGCTACTTAGTTATATAAACATCTTGCTATCATTACAAGCATTTTTCAGAAAATATAATAAGGAGACACATGAAAAGAATATTGGTGAATGGATGAAAACTTTCTATATACTATATATATCCTTTATCTATTTACATTTAGAGCAGTTATGTTTTAAAATTTCAACAAATGATATTAAAATATTGATGAAAACTTTATTTATAGCTTTGATATAAACTTTAAAAGATACCAAAGTATATATATATAACACTTGATATAGAAATATTAGTTTCTTGTAATAGAAACATTATGATGAATTTTTTGTAAAAAGCCTATAAAATTTTTTATGAATGAGAAATAAGAATAAATACATTTGACATTTAAAAAAATCATTCCTTTAGATAATAAATTTGATTTTCTTATTTTTGTATTTCTCTGTGTGTTCTCCTCTCTTCCTATAAATATGTGTTGTTTTTTTTAGCCCATAGCCAATCCTGGAAAAGGAATTCTGATTCAGTTCAAACTGCTTCTAGATAAGTTTATCATTTTATTTGTTGATGAAAGGTATAAAAGATTTAAAAGAACTGAATACTTTAGACTAAAAGTTAAGTATTATTTCTTTAATGTATAATTATTTATATAATTTATTAATACAATCTTAAATATACTTTATTAATAAAATCAGAAATTTGAACTTTTCGTGTTGGAAAAAAAATCAAGCACAAACAAATTACATGCTAGTAAAAAAATGTTTCAAACTATCACTAAGATTTGACAGATTTTTATATTGAGCCAACTGATGAAATTGTATAAAAACTGCAATTCAAATAAAAAGAAATTGAGAATACAAACTTTAGTTTTTCTTTCTGCCTTTCAAGATTTTCGTTATATGCTTCAATTAATGAAAGATGTTTCTGTAAGAATTCAAGCTCCTCTCTGAAATAATTATATAAATTATAGATTAAAATTAAGAAACGGTCATTTTGATAAAATACATTAAAATTGTAAGAAGATGAAATTCAAATTGACAATTAATGAGTTTTTAAAAATATTAGGAAATAATATTTTATGAATAACACAGATTACTGTCAAACATTTTTAATGAGCTGAGTTATTTTCAGATTTGATTAAATTATAATCATAGAGAAAATATTTTAAATAAAAATAAAATATTGAAAAAAAACCCAACTAAAATAACAGTTTATAGAATGAAACAAATAATTTCATATCTAAATAAGGAAGAATAAGTATTATTTTACAATTATAGGTACTTATATATTAAAGCCACCGCAGCTGCAGATTTGGTGGTTTTTAAGTGCCACCATTCTACATCAATTTTTTTTTTCATAATGTACACCACATTTATCAAAATAGCAAGTACCATGAAACTCTAGATGATATTCCCTCTAATCTTTACCTTACCTCAAGCCTTAAAAAGCTGAAAATTTGTCAGTTTTTAAGAGTCGTCAATCTACACCAGATTAGTGCAACATTTGGCTGTGGTGACTTTAATATGTTAGTACCCAAGTATATTTAATTAAAATAAGGACAATAATATAAATTGTGCTTGTTATTATTTTTTAAAAAATAGATAATTACCTTTCTTTTTCTTCAGAAGATTCTTCTAAAAATGAATCATCTGAATGTGCTAAGTTTTCCAAATATTCTAATTCATCATCAGGTATGGCTGAATATCTGTAAGAGTATGATGTGCAATCTTTTTACTAATAAATTTTCAAAACATACATTATGGATTTAAATTTTACAAGACTAACAATTTAATACAAGATATTTTGCTGCAATTTTAAGTTTATACAATTATAATAGAGGACCCAATAAATTTTAATCTAATATAATAATTATATGAATCATGAAAATGACAGGAAAATGGAGAGGAAGTGAGAAAGATGATTAACACTAAAAAAGAAATAAAATTAAAAACAAAAATAAATAAATTTACTTTAAAAAAATCAGATTGCATTAATCAACAAACAGTTCTGCAAATCAGACTTGGGTCCAATATTAAAAGAATTAAATATTAAAAAAGTTTAGTAATGCAATTATATTATAAAAGTGCAAAAAAAAGTTATTGTAAGTTTCAGTATTTTTTACAATGTAATAATCAGATATGAGAAAAAATACAGATACATTATACTAAATATGGAAAATTATTAATAACTGATTAAAATTATTAATGTAAAAATAATTAAATTAATGACAAATATTACTAATTGATAATTTTTAAAGGTATTTAGACACATATTTTTAAAGCTAGTTTTAAATTAGTCAGTTTCACATTGATATCACAGCTAAGCATATCAATTTGGGTATAAGAAATAATTATACTAAGATTTTTTTTTTAATTTTAGGAAACAAAATTATAATGGAATAACAAAATATAGGTTTAATAATTACAAAGTTTTAAAAAATAGCTAATTAAAATAATCCCAATAATAAAATAAACTATTACAGAGAATTCTTAGAATATGCATTTATATTTTTATATGTTCAAAAAGTTTAATTTAAGATAACGATTGATTTGAGAAACTTTCTCACTCCTCTAGCTCTTCGGCCGATAAAACATTTTCTTCATTTAAAGTGGACAAACTCTGTATGAAAGACTTCAACTCTGGATCCGAAAGAAGTGAATCAAAATCACTGCAGTTATATTTGTTTACTCTAGGAAACTGCAATTTATTTAAAGTTTCTAAAAATAATTCTGAAACACTCATTTTCTAAATTAAAACGGCACGGAAAGAAAATAACTGTTCAATAAACATTTGAAATCCCGTCACAAAAATAGTAAAAATAAAATGTAAAATAAATGCAAATTGCTTTAATGTAACTAGTTTTTGAATATTGCGGGATTTCGTATTTTGGAAACGCCAATGCTCTAAATAACGACAAATACACAAAAGTCATTGGTCACTTGTCTCGCAGACAGAACTGTCTTTGACGAATGGAAAGACAAACTAATTTCAACAACGATTGCTTATATCAGTATTTAGTGGGAAAAACCTTGTCAAACCGAAGCAACTTTGCTTTTAAGAATGAAATTGTCTTATTTTATTGAAATAATCTTTCAGAAATCATACTAAAAATTTTAAAATTATTTTTGAGATTGATTTTTAAAAAATTGCATTCAAAAATAAGTTACAGAACACTATTTTTATTTTGAAATTGTTTTATGGCAACGCTTGCCTCTAATTTCCCTCTGCTCTTCCTCTCTTTTGATTCTGTCAGCAAGGTGCAGTGTGTTAAAATTCATGAGTAAAATTCGTATTTAAATTTAAATGGCAGTAACTGCAACAAATTCGATTTTGGTTAAGGCTTTTCCAAGTATAGATACAGAGTTATTCGACTACATTGAAGGTCAGTAGATTTTTTATACCATAATTACATTTGATGAATTGTAAAATATGTGTCATGTTTATAAAAATATTTGCATCTTTCTCATCTTTAACTTATTATAACTTAAATGTTTTAAAAATATACTTCTACATATAGACAAAAAAATGTTTAAATTTCTAAAATTTATGGTAAAATTTTCATTAATAAACTGGTTAAAGTATATTCATTTAATCAAAATATTTTACCTTGTTTGTTGTGAAGAATGTGTTTTTTTAAAAAACTTTCATTGTAAATAGAAGTTTAAAAAAATTATGAATTTTGCGCTACTTTTTAAATATTATTCTTTAATGCAAAGAAACATTAAACTGAAAATTTTATGAAATTTTACTTGTTTATTTTGAAATTATGTTTCAAAACAAAGTATAATTGTTCTAGAAGAGGCATTTAAAAAAGAAATGAAAAACAAAAAAGATAAAATTAATTTTAAATGCAACATTCTTCTTTAAAATTAATTGTTTGCATATTGTAGAACTTTCTAATTATTATTTGCTGTGTACATTTTTCCCCGAATAAGGGGATTCTTTATTGTTTCGGGATAAATATGTAAAATGTGAGCAATAAAAATCGAAATTTTTCAGTATATATTTAAAACTGAATTTCTATAGCCCATGAAAGACATTCATTGAGAAAGAATATGAATGGAAAAATGTCTAATTATCTTTTTATTTAGTTTAATTTGATTTTAAAATGTTAACAATATTAAATTGTATACATTTACTGTCTTGATTTGATTTCATTTATAATCTGTCATCAAATGCAAACTTTATATTTAAATTTTAATACATGAATTTGAACAATCATGTTCATCTTTGATAATCAAATTTTGTGATTGATTGATTAAAAATGCATGATTTGTGTATGTATGTGAACTTTTCTCCCACTTTTTATTTATTTATATTAGTAAAAACAATTGGTTAAAATGCTGTATTTTTTCTCTTCATTTCAAGATTTAAAAAATATTAAAAATGTTTGTTACTCTGAATTATTAAATATTACAGTTACTAGAACAAAATTCTTTATATGTTTTTAAAATTATTTCTAGGTATATTAGATGATAATAAAAGTGAATTTGAATCTTCTGATCATGTTTATGAAGCAATTGGAGATATGTTGCATGAAGTTGCTGGGGATAGCAAAGATGAAAAAGATATAAAAGATCTGTGTTCTCAATTACTAAAAGCATTAAAAAGGTTATTATTCATTTTTTTAAAAAATTATTCATTTTTTTTGTGTGTGTATGTAGCAAGTTTTATTTTCCATAATATTATGTATTTATTAATTTTTATCAGTTTACTTCTACAAAAATGTTCTACATCTTGCATTAAAATTATTTTTTTCTAAAAGTGCTTCTTTCCATTTTATTTTCTCTTATATGTTAGGATAGAGTATAATAATATTTAAATTTTCTATTAATATTCCTCACAAAATAAAAATGTTTGTTTCTAATTTTATTATAGAATTTAAAATCAGATGCTTTTTATTTTCATAATGGAGAATATAATTACAATAAATTAAGTTTCAGTATTTAATTACGCTTTTTTTAAATCTTGTTTTGTAAAATGAAAAACATACATATAAATAAAATGTATTTTTAATTCTAGCAAACTTCTGAGAACGGCAAAATGCATATTTTATTGAAACCATTTTAGATTTATGAATAACATTGTTTTAGATTAAATTTTTTAGCATTGAAATTCATTTAATTATGAAACAAATTCATGTAATTTTCTAAAATTTTATTCAAATATGTTGTACAGTAAGAAAAATTGGCATTAAACTACATACCAAGTATAAGAACAACAATAAATGAATCTTGTTTCAATATTTTTAATTATTTGAATATATTTGATCTTGTTTAATTTAATGACAAAAGTCCTGCATGCTTTTAATTACTGATAACTAATATTATGTGCCAAATGAAAACAAATTAAATAAAATAATAGTTTTATCTGTGTGTGTACATATAAAGATATGAGAATGTTTAATAACAACATATTTAATCACTTAAAATTTACTTTTCTCTTGTATATTTGAAGTTGTATTCCTTTGAAAAATAATTCATATATTATCTCCATTGATATCCCATATATCCCATTGATATATTAATTCATACAATGTATTAGTAACCTTATTCACACCAATAAAATCAATTGCGTTCTGTGAGTATTGCCTTTTTATTCAAAACTCATTCTATCTTTCTCAGGGAAAATTTCTTTGCACTGCAAAATAGAATGAGATTAGTAAAGTTACTGACTGTATTTTCTTTTTGTAGCATTTTTAAATGTACTTCCATTAAGAAAAATAGGTAAAAATAATGAACAGTCTCAAACTACATCTAATTTTGATGTGAACTAGAAATATTTATTGCTATCTCTGAGCAAGCTTAGATACATTATTGCTAATTTACCATTGGCTGGTAACTTGTAATCATATTTTCTGAATTATTCAGCTATACAAACCTATAACTAATTTTCAGCTATTGATAAATGGGTATAATTTACTGACAAGAAAAAATAAAACAATCTATATTATGTCTAAATTGGAAATATGAAGTTTGTGACTCACTTATATATTTTTTACTGTAACTATATTTTTGAACTTATATTTATTTTAAAATATTGTTGCTTAATTTGTTTAAAAAGGTTTGATTTATTTGCTGATTTTTAATACTTGGAACAAATTTTAAAGTTATGGTTTAATATTTTTGTTATGATGTGTGTGAAAATTACATTTTTGCTACATAAAGACATTGCAAACAAAATTTCTTTTTGTATTGTTATTTTTATTCCTACAGATATAGAGAAATATTAAAATTGGTTCATAATTTTTTAAAATATGTAGTTCAACTGTTGTATAATTATTGAGTTAATTTATACACCAGTTGAACTACATATTTCATAATTTTGAATTAATTACTTGGACTGCATGTTTTCTTTATTAATTTAGATGAAAAGTTGATCATGTTGTAGCTGAATCCATCTCTATCTATGCATCTGTCCTTCCATCCATCTCTCTCTCTCTCTCTCTCTCTCTCTCTCTCTCTCTCTCTCTCTCTATATATATATATATATATATATATATATATATTAGTAACTACTTAGAATTTTTTACTTATTAGACTATTAATAGAACTTTTACTTAGAATAGTAAAACTTAGAATTTTTGGAATTTTTTTTATTTTACTTTGTTTTTTAAAAAGTTTAATAATAATTTTTCATTTTTTTAGTGGCCCAGAAATTGAAAATAATAAACATAATGAAAATAAAATTCTAAGTGCACCTGTCTGTCTGGGCAGTTTAGCTGAAAATTTTGAAAATGAAACCGAAGAAGTTGCGAGCATATGGTTAAAGCAACGAGAATCACAGTCTGTAAGTATTTTGATATAAGTATGATATCCAATTAGAATTTCAAAGAATGCACATTTTTACCACCCACCCTCTATCTGTATCAGAATCTGTAACTCAAATTTTCATTCCTATCAAAAACCAATGCACATTTTCTGTTCTTTAGATAAAACCTCTAAAGCTATTTTATTTTGAAGTTCATTTTTCCTCCATCTTTTTTTATTATGGTTTTTAACAGCTTGAGATATTATGAACATATTTTATTTTAGCATTGTTAATAGGATTGCGATTGTGACTTATAGCATGGTTGGTAGGCCATTGGAGTTTGCATCCCTTTGGTTGCAAGTTCACCCCCCCCCAGCCGAGGAATCTCCATATGTGGTGGCTGAGGAGTGTTACATCTGTCGTAGTCACAAAGTCTTTCATATCAAAAATAATACCATTATGGGTACTGGGTCAGAGGTTATTGTTCTCTGTTCCAAATCTAAATATTATCTGTGGATGAATGAATTAGCTTGAATAAAGTTCTTCCCATAAAAAGGGTTTGTGACGTGTGTGAGGTAGAAGTCAGACTTCTGCCCTCGGGAGCTTAGAGGTCCATACTCTCAGAAGCCACTGCACCCCTTCTTCCGTTATATGAGAACAACATTGTTGCATTGGTCATTATTATATATCTGCAAATTTCATTAACTGTTATATTTCTTTATTTTTCATGTTTCTTTTTCATTTTCTATATTTAATGTACTTTTTTTTAACTTTTAAATTTTTTTTCATGAATGAAGTTTTATTTCAGTATGTTGATCAACGGAAGCTTGAAAAGGCTGAAGCAAAACTGAAATCTAAACAAGAAAAAAGAGATACCAATGATAAAACAAGTACACCGTAAGTTCTTATTATATTGATTGCTAGACAAACATGTTTAACTTCTACTATTTAGTAATGTATTTGATCAAAAAATTGACTACTTATTTACCTGCATTTATTTCTGCTAGTAATCATTGCAATAGCAAATGAAATATTTTCTCCCTTAAACTTATGAAACTTAAACAGTCACAATAATTTCCATGGCTACTTAATCACTTTTTCCTTTAAAAAAATAGAAATAATAAAATAGAGACTGGTTAGTCTGTCCTTGAGGAAACATTTTAACTCTTTTTCTTGTGTAGGTATGAAATGAATAAAAAATTGTATTTGATTCTATTTAACTTAAATTAATTAAGTACAAATGCACTCTATTTATGTAATGCATTTTGATTGATATTTGAATTCCAGAATTTTTATAATTAATTAGCTCTATTTATTTGCTGTTAAAAGGGAGTGGGCTAAGCCTATTATTATTATTATTTTAACATCGATACTTTTAAGTTAAAAAAGGAATTCATTTATAAATTTGGTTTCCCTTTTCTGTTTGGTCATGCTTGATTATAATTTTCTTTTAAATATTTAAATTTTATTTAAGATTTAAATATTTTGAATTATTTGAATAGCTCAGTGTAATACTATATATTTGCTACACTACATAATTTTATGAAGTATAAATACCTCACCCTGGTTTAATTTCAGAAGTAGTGCTATCATTAGTAAAGAAGCAACTGCTGTACAGGCAACAAGTAAAAAAGAAGCAAGAATGGATCAAAAAGGTTCTAACAAGAGCATGGACATCAAAATCGAAAATTTTGATATTTCCTTCGGCGATAAGTTAGTATAATTATCTATATTTTAAGATAGTACCTGTTGCATAATATCTTAATGTTAATAAATTTAAAGTGCTGAAATTTCTTAGTAGAAATAATAAATATATAGTTCTTTAAATAAATAAATTCTCTTGAGATCCCCATTTTAAAATTGGAATAAAATCTTCATGATTGAAATGACTATCTGAGAAAAAAATTATTATTTGTTTCATAAAATCTGTTGTAAAATATCTAAGGTATAATTTTAAGATTTCATGTTAAAAGTCAATTAACTTGCATTTTATTTTTCTGATTCAATAAATCTACCAATCATTATATTTACTTTATTAACCTAATGAATCAAAATCATATTAAAATCAGTAAAACTTTATTATTTTTTTATTGATAATTTCATTTTTTTGTTTGTTTTTCTAAAAGTTTGTATAGTTTTAGTTATCCTTAGCAAATAAAGAAATCACTATTTTTTTCCCTCACTTTATTTAGAACATTATTAACTGGAGCAGATCTTACTTTAGTTTATGGACGAAGATATGGTATGGTTGGACGAAATGGTATTGGAAAAAGTACACTATTAAGGATGGTTTCTAGGTAAGGCATTTCATTTATGTGTCAGGAAAATTAAACTGACTTTCAAAAATTTAAATATAGATATCTACATATCTAATAAGTTTATATGAAATTCTACTGATTCAGTTTGCACTAATTAGCAAAATACACTTTTAATAGTGATTCATTTGTTTATTTCTATAAACACAATTGTATTTATATTTTTAGTGGGCAATTGAAGATTTCAAACCATATATCAGTTCTCCATGTTGAGCAAGAAGTTGTTGGTAATGATACAATTGCTCTTGATAGTGTCTTAGAATGTGATGAAAAAAGACAAAGCTTAATTGAAGAAGAGAAAAAAATTCTTCAGTCTTTGAATAACAATGGGTAAGTGTTGTTTTTAGTTTATCTTTTGAAGAAACCAACAATTTTTCTATTTGTTTTTTTATACAATGATAAGAGCTTGAATTTCATTCCCTGATACTTAAGTAATTTTTCTTTAATAAAATATCATGAATTATTTATTTCTTCATACATTGAAATGCTTTAAATTGTGTATAGATCAAGAAACTTATACTTTTTAATTTAAAATATTTTATTTAATAAAATAATAAATTTATTCTATTTCTTTGTTATTGCCTTTGAAGTTTTTAATGAAACTTATTCTTTTAATTTTTATTAGATCTAGAAAAAAACTGCTGTTACATTATGTCATATATCTTGTTCTCAAAATTAAATAAATTTTTTTTGCATGTTTTAATATTAATTTAAATTTTCATAAGAAGGAAGCAGTTACTTAGATACAATATTTTCAGTTTTTCAAATGAAGTTTTTATCTGAAATTTGTTAAAAAAATTTATAAGTTTAAATTTAGCAAAATTATTAAACAGTTTGAAATTTCATAGCATTTTTTTTATATGTAAATGAAAGTAATTGACTTCTTTTTGAAATTTAAATACCTTTATTATTATTATTATCCAGGCCTTCAAGTGAAGATAGCCAGTCAAGTGGAAGATTACAAGAGATTTATGTGGAGTTTCAACAAATGGAAGCTGATAAAGCACCTGCAAGAGCATCTGTGATATTAGCTGGTTTGGGATTTTCTCCTGAGATGCAAAGAAAAGCTACTAAGTATGATTTTTTTTTTTTACTGCAGCATTAATTTTTAAATATGTAAAGGTCATAAAGTGATTTTAAATTTTTAATTTAAATTAAATTAAATTTTTAATTTAAAAACTATTTTAATGCTAAGGTTTAGTATCTTTTAATGTTTATACATTTTAACATACTACTGTTTGCAATTTTTTTTTTTTTTTAAGACTTGAGTTTTTGTGAGTAATTATTTTATCTGTATACGTATTTCATGACAGCATATGTTTCAGGGTCTGGATTTTACTTTATTTTAAGAAATAATGTATTATATTTTTATTGAGGACTAATCACCTTTGATGATTGTCTAGTGCACTGAAATTAATGCATGTAGATTGGTTTAGTAAAATCCTTTATATCTAGATGTTGATCTTGATTATCCCCTGTAAAAAGATCATTTTAAAATTTCAAATTCCAATAAATATGTATCTAAATACAGTATCTTTTTACCTATCCTCATTGTGTCACATGTATAATCTCATTTGAATTTTGAACTTGTTATTTATTTTTAAAGATTTTTTTTAAATGTACCATAAGCAATTCTAATTTTTAATACAGAATTATTTAAGTAGTATATGTTCAATAAAAAAAAAGAATGGACAGCTTAAAAATTTTGTTGAAATTTGTATTTCAGTTTATAATTAATTTAATGTTGTAAAACAAATTATTATATTAAAGACACATTATTTAATGCTTCATAGTCATTAAAGAATTTTTATGGTGGTTTTTCTGTAAACAATCAAAGTTTATTCTTTTTGCTTTTAATTGTTAATTTTATTTTTTGTTAATAACTGCTTTTATATTAAGTTTTTTTATTAATTATGTGCATTATTGGCCTAGTTTTTGTTATTTCCAATTTAATTTAAATGTATTGCAGGGAATTTTCTGGTGGTTGGAGAATGAGAATAGCCCTAGCTAGAGCTTTGTTTTCAAAGTGAGTATAGAATTCATAATCCACTTACATTTGGGTTTTGTTTTAAAAGTATTCCATTAACCGTTAAAAAAAATAATTAAAGAGCCAAATGCAGTTTGAATTTGAGAATGAAAAAAGTGAATATTTTATTAAGTATTTTTCAAGAATTACATAAAAATTAAACTTTGAGATTAGTAATAGAAAATATATAAAATATATGTAATATTCTTATTTACTAAAAATATCAACATTAAAATAATCTTTTCCATAAATAAATATCAGTTTATATTCAATTAATTTTCATAAAATATTCAATAAAAAGCCCCTTCTGCTTTATAGTATTTCCGAGTTAAATGTGAAGCAATTTTATTCAATAGTTTAATTTTTTTGATGTGTAATATTTTTATGAATTATATTGTTATTTATGCTTTATGTACTTTTATATGTTTATAACTATGATAAAATAAATAATAGAGAGATTAGTTTGGATCCCCTTTTGAGCTATGCCTTATTTTTATTTTATTATTATTTTTTATTTGAAAGTTAATTTGTTTAGCACTAGCTATTTTTTTGTATGTTATAGGTATGGGATGTTCTTAACTCCTTAGAACATGCAAATATAAATTTTCTGAATTTTTAAAAATTATGTAATCAAATTTCAGGTTTAGGATCTAAGGAAAGACGGGAAAAAAATTATATTGGACTGCACTACGTGGTGGTGGGGAGGGTTCACAGGACTGCTACCGCACACCTATGGCATATTTTTCTTTTGACAACTAAATACTTTTTAATTTGTTTTGTAATGAAATTATTCATTATTTATTTTTAAAATTGTACTATATATATATATATATATATATATATATATATATATATACAGCTTTAATAACTAGTAATTCTCAAATAAAGCTACCAGTAAAAAATTTTTTATGTGCCATTTAGACTTGAAATACAATCAACACTATATTGAAGTTATGAAGAAACATAATATTTAAATAAACCATTTAAACATTAAGAAAATTATGCTATGTTAGAAAATATATTTAACTTCCGCTTAATATGGTTATTGGCTAATACAAGAAGAATGCAACTGAAAAGGAAAATTTCTGCCATCTTATTCTTATAAACCTTATTCAACTAAATAAATTCCTCACCTATAAAATGCATGGTAAAATCTCCTTGAATTATCAACCACTTTTTAAAAAGATTCGGGGGAAGTAAAACAGATTGGTTTCACTAACACCTTTCAAATGGTAGAAAATCTGATGCCATATGTGTGCAGTGGTATGTCTCTGAAATCACCTAAAATTATCCCAACTATGAATAACCTTTCTTTCGTGATTTGATTGGGAAAAAATGTATATGTTGTAGACAGCTTTCATACAACAAATTTATGAATTCATTTTAAATTTATTTATTTTTTGTTTGACAAAAAAAACACACACTCCCCCCCCCCCCCCCCTGTATGAAAGAGGGATGTTAACTAGCGTGCTGACAACTTGAGGCAGTTATTAGAGTTAGAATATTATTTTGGAACCTTTGGTTTTATCAGAAACTACTGAACATTTAGAAATAATTTTTAGAAAGTTGTGGTTTCAGGTTGAAACCACTTTTTTTAACAGGTTGAAACCACTGCACATCAAAGGGTTTATGTTTTGTACTGTTTTGAAAGAAACATTGTTTCTTATTTACTGCACATTTAGTGTGAGAGTGAATTTTTTTAAAAATTATTATTAACATTTTTTAATTTTTTCTAGGCCAGACCTACTGCTACTTGATGGTATGTATTCTGAAGTATTTCAGTCTTATTATTATTGCACATTTTTTAATTGAATTTCAAATATTATTTGATAGCTATTTATTGTAGTTGTTTTTTTATTGTTTTTGTGAATTTTCTTTATAAATTTTGCAATGTTAGATATAATTTGTATTATATTATCACTTTAAATTTATTTCTTTATGTTATAAATGAACTATTTATTTATAGAACCTACTAACATGTTGGATATGAAAGCCATTATTTGGTTGGAAAATTACTTACAGGTATATGCTGATTTTTTAAATAGAATTTATTCTAACTCTATCAACTTTTTAAATTTGCATTTTTTATTTGAAGTATAAGATTATTTCTTCATTTGAAAGTACTTCATACTTTTCATAAATATTTAAAACTTTTTTAATTATCAAAATTAAAAACCGTGAAAAAAAATCTTTTTGAAGAAAGTAATCGATTTTATTTTTTTATTTCTTAAATTATTCTTTATATTGTTCATCATTCAATCTTTTTTAAAAATGAAATTATAAATTATCAACTATGGGAACCTATAACAATAATTCTATTAAATTATGGGCTTTTTTTAACAATAAATTGTGGAGCATTATTAATTGTGTAGTATGAAAACAAAAAGCGTTCCCCTTGCCCTATCTTTAATTATGGACATTAGAAGAAGTAAGGAATATATCATATGAGAAATTCTATGTCACTTTATGTATTTCAAATTTCATTGATAGATAATGAAATAAGGAAACACACACATGCATCATATTGAAAAATCTTTTTGAAATAGTTAAATGTATAACTTTTTTTCGTTTTCTATGCTTTGATTTATTTGAGTAACAAGCTTTGATACTTTTTCTTTTCATTTCAGACATGGGAATCAACAATTTTGGTTGTTTCTCACGATCGTCGCTTCCTTGATACTGTTGCCACAGATATTTTACATTTTCATTCGCAACATATTGAGGGTTATAGAGGTAATTATGAAAATTTTGTTAAAACAATGACTGAAAAATTAAAACACCAACAAAGAGAATTTGAAGCTCAACAGCAGTACAGAGCTCATGTGCAAGTAAGTTTTGATTCTTTAAATAATTATTATTAAATAGTTCTGTTTGTATTTTTACTATTCTTTGAATTTTAATTTTATCTATTAGCCTTTTCAAAAATTATTAGATCATATATATTATTCTGAAAATGTTTTTTGTATTAGTTTATCATTTTAATCCATTGTTTGATCAATATAATTAGATTGTTAATAAGATAGTTTAATAATATTATGCTATTAAATGTATTGAATTTTTTATTTATTATTATTTTGATTTTTTTGTTAATCAGAAACATTTTTTTATATTTGCCTTTTGATATGTTTAAAAATTATATTTTATGATTAATTATGCCAATTGACATAATTACATTTAATAATTTTTGCACATAGAAATTGTTAATTATATGGTTGCTTCAATTACTTATTTATAAGAGATTTTCTTTTAGGAATTTATTGATAAATTCCGTTATAATGCTAAAAGAGCTTCTTTGGTTCAGAGCAAGATAAAGATGTTAGAGAAATTGTAAGTAAAGTCTTACATTTATTAAAAAATAAAAATATATATTTTTTTAATTTTTAAAAATATATATTTACTTAATTTATTGGCCTAGTATTTTTCTATTTTTATTAAATTTGCCTTTTTTTTCCTGCAAACTTTTGGGACAATGTATTTTATTTTCTTTCATTACTTTATCAAAAGGAATCCAGAATTGATGCCTTTTAGCTATAATTTGCTTTTTAAATAAAGAGGTTATGATACCATTTCAGATATATCAAAATTTTTACCATTCTTAATTTCTCAATTTAAGTATATGACTAGAGTTCAGATGCAAAGCAATATTTTGATGGATGTATTTTATCAGTTATTGTTGGTTAAACATCTTCATGTTAATGTTCTGTGGTAGTTAGGAAAGAATTATGACTCAATTGTGATCCCTATAATCTTGATTATTGCTCAAAATTATCATGTTCATGTATTATTCACATATTATTAATTATACCAAAGCCCCATTATTACATTTACCAGTATTAAGACCATTGGCAGGGGGGGGTCCTTGTAATTGAGGATGAAATGTTTTCGGCGTGGGGGTTGGATCTCACCACCATGGTACACTATAGTTAGATCTTGCCTGGAGGGTATACTAATAGTTGGGGATGGCTCCTTCCATCAATGACAAGGCATACTTCCTACGGGAAGGTTTGTACCTTGGCTGATGATGGCCATTAGGACTCAACCACAGTTTCCGCCAATATTGCTGTTGCATCTGTCCAATCATCCAGCCTTATTGGTTGAAATTTTGTATGCCTTCGTGGCAGATTGGGGAGTTGGAGTCCATTCAGACAAATCAAGTTTGGTCTGAATGGAGTTTTTATTGTCATGTATTTGAAATCAAATGATGTCAAACTATTGCAAATCAAATTTGACAGACTATTCAAAACACTTATTTGAGTGACTACTTTTTCTAGTTTGTATCAATTCATGATTTATCATTTAAGAATTATATAATAAGGGAATAATCTTGAATGTTTACTTAGAAATGAGCACCCTTGAAAATGGAGTTATTATTTGTTTTCAGAATCTAAATTCAAATTGCTGTCTTATAACAATTAGGAATTTTGTGAAGCAAAAAAAGAAATTGGCATGCTAATTACTATTAATTTTTATTTAATCAATGCACCCATATGTATCATAATTATCTATTTCTCATTTCATTCATCATTTCTCTATCCATATATATATATGGATATTTGTGCTGTAGTTTTCTAAAATAATCAAAATATATCTTAAGCTTTTTTAAAAAATTGTGATATTTTATAAAGTTATATTGTTTTATATAATTTTTCTAAAGAATATTTACTTAGAGATATATCCTTTTACATTTTCGATACCAAAATCTAAAAAGATGTGATTATTTAGATTTCGAAATTTGAACTACCTCATTTTTTTTTCAGAAAATTCTAAAAATGCGAAATAAAGAATTTTGATAATAATAATTGCATTATGAATTCATTTCATTCTACTCTTAATTTATAGCATGTAGATAAGTTTTATTTCTGGAATTGAGTAATTTGCACTCCATTAGGATTAAATCAACACAGTTTGTTTTATTTTTATCCATTTGTTTTGATTTTTTTAATTAATTTGTAAATATTAATATTGCAAATTTTTAAATAATAATAATAATAATAATGTAAATAAAAAATTTGTATTATATTAATATCTGCTTTATATTCTGATTAAATCCTGAATTTAATTTTCTTTTTATTAGGCCAGAATTAAAACCTGTAGAAAAAGAAACATCGGTGGTTTTGCGATTTCCAAATCCTGAATTTTTGCAACCACCTGTTCTACAATTAGATGAAGTAACTTTTGCATATCCTTCTTCTCCTGATACAATAGTATTGAATAATGTGAACCTTTCTGCGAACATGGGTTCTAGAATTTGCATAGTAAGTTTCAATTTGAAAGAATATTTAATATGATTCAATTTTTTTATGCATATGCTATATTCATTATAATATATACTAAACTGTCCAAGTTAAAAAAAATTTAATGCAATATTTATTTATATTTGATATAAATTAATTACACAGGAATGAACTTCACAAGCAATTAAATCATTCTGTATTTATATTATTTCCATAATTTGTTCTAGGTGTGTGTGTGTGTGTGTTGCTGTTGTATCTGTAGACAACAGCTAATACCTTAAGGTATAAGGTAGACGGATACATCACTTGATTTAAAAAAACGATTTTATAGATCATAATATTTTTTTTTCAATACTAGATTCACCTGCTAAAAATTGACACAATGCAATTTTTATAAAAAGATTTTACATTTTATTCATTAAGATCTTACAATGAAAATCTCATATTAATATTTTAGAATTTTTCTTATTTTTAATTCAGCGTATTATTGCACTTAAAATTAAGTAAAAATTGTTAGTAGAAAAATGTAAAATCATCTTTTTTTTTCTTTCTAAAATCATGGTAGTGACTTTTATGAAATAAAATGATTTAGATTTTGAATGCTATAATTGATATAAATATTCTTAAAAAATGATCATATTGAAAATTCAGGGTTTAAAAATATCAAATAAATATTTTGTTTCATGTTTAATTTTATATTGATTCTTTGTATTTGAATAAAAGAATCTCAATCACCTATTTAATAATTGCAAAACTGATACTTAACAATTATTGCTTTTATGACATTCCTCATTGTTAATTGAGCAAAAATTGTCAGTTCAAATGAATTTTGTATTGCTGTTAATGAAAGTTTAAATAATGTTGGTAATTAGACCTGATTTTTAATTTACAAATGTCAGAATTGGAAAATAACAATGCAGCAAATATAAAAAAGACTTAAAGTATTTCAGTTCTTATGAGATTTTTTACTCCTTTAGACATGGAATTGTGTTAATGAAATTTTGTTTTAAGATATAAGCAAAATGAGTTTGAAAGTTATTTGACATCAAACTTGCTTGATTGATTCAAAGGTTTAAGCAGGACATATTTGTTGATCCACATATTAGGAAGCTTTTTGAGGACTAACAATTCTAGGCTGTTCAAAATGTGGTGTGATATAGTTTTAAAGGTTTTTTTCCCCCCATCATGTTTAGGGAAACAAATATTCATATAAATATAAGCTTACATAACAGAGTTGATGGCTAAGGGGATGCTATTTATTATCATTAGCTTGAAATTCACTATCTCTAACAATTAATTTTCTCCTTGCCTTTCATGATTTCTTCCCAAAATGTTGTGGGTGCATAATTGATGACTACTGTGAGAGATGACTATTCAGAACATCATTATCAATCATAAAAGCTTTGAAATGAAATAAAACCTGTAAATGATAATAGCATTTGTAATCAGAAGATTCCTTTCCCCAGACTCAGTAGTGCAATAAATGTGTTTACTTAGCTGTTTGTTCTGTACTTTTTTGGTCGGTATGATATTTGTTTTTAAAATGTGCAATAAATCTGTGAAAGTTTTTTTTCTTCTGTTGTTGTAATAATAAAATTTCACCTGTTATTCTTCCATTGTGTATTGCATTGATTTGATGCTGGCACCTTTTAATTCAGATATTGGGAATATTGGTTTAATGACATTGTCATTTTCTATTTCTGTTCTGATTATAGAAATGTAAATAACTTCATTTGATTGCATTGACCGTAGTCCTCATGTATATGTCAATACGTTTTATTGAATAGGATTATGGATGATTTAGAAACTTTCTTAAAATGTATACACTTATATTCCAACCAATTCTATAACATTAAATTAAGGAATACTGCATTTGAGCTGCTATGTGTTTATGGCCCTTTAAATGTTTTCAGTTCAATACTGATATATGTATTTATATATTCTAGGTTGGTGATAATGGATCTGGTAAAACTACATTATTGAAGTTATTAATAGGAGATCATGAACCTACAAAAGGCATTCGGCATTCTCATAGAAATTTAGTTATTGGATATTTTACTCAACATCATGTAGATCAATTAGATATGAATGTTAGTTCTCTGGAATTTCTTGCTAAAAGATTTCCAGGTAAGGGAGAGAGAAAATTGTATATAGTACTTTTTAATGTGATTTGCTTTATTTAATTACAAGGAAAAAGTCTTATAATTTCTATTGATAAAATGTATAAAATTAATATTTTAAACGAGATTAGTGGTACAAAATGCAATTAACTTCATATTTGAATAATATATATCTTATTCATTTCCTGTTATCATTGTTAATATAAGATAAGCCTTTTTCATTGGCTTTTTTTTTTCAAATGTAAAAAGAGATGCAATTAAAATTAAAAACAAACTTTTTTCTATTTAATGTATGATGGCAACCTTTTTCTTTTGCATTAGAAAGTTACAAATTCAAAACTAAATTGTCCCAAATATATGCTTTTTATCAGGTCATATGCTACCTATTAATCCTTGCTATGATGATTATCATAAAATGTTCTGCATTTTTTAAAAATCTTGCTCAGAGACAAGCAGTTCAATGCTTTAGAATTTTCCAGAACTCACAAAACATTATGAATGATTTTTTTTTGGTTCATTATAGGGCAATTTTATAAATTGCTATCTAGCCTTTTACTACCTCTCTCCTTCTCTTAACACTAAACCTACCGGCGATTCATCTATCCATTGGAATTGCCATTGGAAACGGGTCATTTGACCCGCTTGTGGTAACTTTAGTGTTAAGAATCAAAGAAGCCTGTCGTTTTGATTGTCTAAAATAAATGGGATCGAAGATTGAAATGATGAAATTTAAAAAAAAGAATATCGTTCCTAGATCTAGTTTCATGAAAAATTAGGATAGATTTTGTAGCTTTGAAATGGAATGTCAGTCTAACATTTTTAATCCGGGCATATTCATAAAAGGTTTTAAATACTGAGCTCACTTAAGTTCTTAAAACACTTCCTCTAAAAAAAATGGTTAAGGAAATGAAATTATATTGACAGTTATAATTTTATTGTTTCAAGATATAAACTTAAGGGAATTTTAACTTTAATTCCATTAATTATTCCTATGCATGTGCCCTTGATGCATAATAATTTTATTTTTATTTGTTAGGATATTTGTAAATGTTATTCTATTCTCTAAAAATTTTCATATATCTTCTGCCATTTGTTTGTTTGAACATGCTTTAAAATATTGCTGCCTTTTCTTCCTTATGGTCTGAAATAATTTAAAATCGGAATATTTATTTGTCAATTCAATAAATTTGATTGCTTATAATTTTTTAATCAATTTTATATTAAATATGTTTCTGGTTTTTCTAAACTTCATTTTCTTGATAGGTTTAGATTCACAAAAGAAAAGTTCAAAGAAATTTATAAAACAAACTAATTTTGCAATTGCAAAAAAAAGCATATTATGGTTTTATTTCTTTGAGATAGAAAATAAAGAAAAATTATTGAAAGAAGTGCTTTGTTACGAAATAAATTCTCAGTGGATTCATAAATCAAAGGATAAAAAGATTTGATAAATAAAGAATCAGCTTTACCTGAATCAAAAGCATTATTCAGATTACTATTAAAATTATACAGAGAAATGCATAAAACATTTTTTTAATTGCCTTTAGTTTGAAAAACTGTTTTTAAATTTTGTTTCTTTAATGTAAATGTAGCTTGTTGAACTTTAAAATTAATTTTAGTTGCCTTTATTTATAATAAGAATGCAGATTTATAAATTTTGTTCATATTAATTCTTTCTCTTCTCTTCATTTAACTTAGGTAAACCATGTGAAGAATATCGAAGGCAACTAGGTTGTTTTGGCGTTACTGGAGATTTAGCCTTGCAATCTGTTGCTAGTCTATCAGGAGGTCAGAAAAGTAGAGTGGCATTTGCAGCTATGGCAATGTTACAGTAAGAATATAAAAATTATAATGACTCATACTTTTTGTTACTGTGTAAAATTTTAGTATTTAACTTTGTGTAAATATATGATTACAGTTTAATTACATTTTAATTTTTATCTGTTCAATATATTAATTGCTCATTTTTCTTACTTTATTATTAGAATTAATTTTATCATTATATTATAATTTGTGGTAGAATGTTGATTATTAGGATCCATGCAGGAAACGAGACGCGTTTTCAGGAATATAGTTTTAATAACCACATTCACACACTAAGCAAAAACAAGACATTCACGTGTGCAGCTTAACAAAACAGCATCATCTCTTCTACTCACAACCACAATGAAATATGGGGTGTGTGAAATTTCTAATGGTTTAAAATAATACCTCTTATATAATTATGATACGATCTTCAATCAAAGAATCTTGAAAGAGAAAATCAAATCTAGTGAAATTCTTTATGAAAAAAACCTGCATTAAAAATCAGCATAAAGAATACAGTATTCTATTATCTGTATATCACTTGTGTGCAGTATTTTAATTCTTTTGCATTTGTGGCTATTTATTATGAAGCAGCATTGTTTCCTTTTCAAAACTTTTAAAAAGATTTATATTAAAAGGAAACTTATTCTCTTATTTTTAAAGTCAAAAGTAAAATTCATTTTTTTGTCAAAAATTTTAGGAAAATAAAATATTTAACTAGATTAAATTTTGAAGTTTACTTAATCAGATTCTAGAAATTTTTGTTCTGATAGTTTTTATATTGGTTTATTCGTATAATTATTTGCATAATATATATATTCAAATTCGTTTAACTTGATAAGCAGTGCAAATCTAACAGCAATTTTAAACAAGAATTAATTGTTGGGTATTTCCCCTTGTCTCTAAGTGAAATTTTTTTGGGTAAAGATACTAATGATTGAAATGTCAATGTCTAAAGTTTATATTTTAATGAAATTACTTTTCTTATAGCCCACATTTTCTGATACTTGACGAACCTACAAATCATCTTGATGTAGAAACAGTTGAAGCATTAGGTATTGCTCTACAAAATTTTACAGTATGTACTTTTTGTTAATCACTTTACACATTTAATTTTCTCCTCTCCCAAATTCTTGAAATATATATTATTTATTACCTTTATGAACTTCAGCTAAAAAGAATATTAATTATTTGTACTATATTTGTAGATTTTTAAACCAACAATTTAATTATTATAACTTTCAAAGTTATGCTTCTATGAAATTAAATTGTTTTATCACATTTTGCATTTAAAGTGTTTATATATTGCTCTTTGTAAATTAAATAATTTATTGCTATAAGCAGTATTAGCATTTAAAGCAACATAAAGTTAAAATTAAAATTCATATTACATGTTATGAGGGTGCTTTGCATAAAATGCCATCGAAACCATATACAAAGATTACAGTAATTGAATTTTTATGTGGCAGTCAATTATTAACCCTTTAAATTTTTCGCTCTGTGAAATGTAATTCTTTTAAAACTATAGAAGATAAAATATTTTCCTCCCCATTCTTGCAAGCATGTACTGTAAATGTTTAAGATAATTTTAAATTCAGTATGTCTTAGAATTACAAAGTCAGTGTACTGTTTTATGGCCCTGTTTTAAAAAGCGGAAGGAAGAAAGTATATGGCATTTTACCCCTTCTGTGGATATGTGAATAATATTACCAGTTTTGGAATGAGAAAGTTAAAATGAATTTATTATTATTTAGAAAAAACAATAAATGAAGTAGTTAGATTGGATAGTTTCTTCTGTAAATATAGGTTGAGCATTACTAAGAAGGACCTTTCCTCTATATAAAAAAGAATGACCATACCTATCTCTAAAGGCAAAAAGTGTTATTAAGGCAAATTCAAAAATTTATATAAATGCATGATTTATTTGCGTAATCACTTAATATTATATATAACAATTCTATAGTTGAAACTGACAATGTATTCATTCTTAATTACTAATGGTAAAATTTGTTAAATAAAATTAAAACAGGTAACGATTCAATTACTTAAATATCTTTTTAGGGTGGAGTTGTTCTAGTATCCCACGACGAACAATTAATAGAAATGGTATGCCAAGAACTATGGGTGTGTAGAAATGGTACTGTATCATCAATTTCCGGTGGATTTTCACAGTACAGGAAGCTTGTAGAAGAAGAACTAGCTGCCCAAGCTTAAAGCCTTGTAATTTATTTTTTTACTGTAAAATTTTAAATAAATACTTATTTAATGCATACTTGAAACTATTCTTTTTACAATATCAAGACAAATTAAGTCACTTTTTATTCATTAATTTTTTCAGGCATAGCAAATTTATATTTCATCACAATATGAAAAAGAATTACATTTGCATTATTAATCTCCATAATCTCAGTTCGGTTTGTTTGTAAATGATCGCTTTTGACTTACATGTATCAGCTGATGTATTAAACATCTGAAAATCATCAAATATCTATTTAAAGTATCAATTCATAAGTTAAGGTGCAGGAAATTTGTTTAAAATTTGACATTCATCATAGTACATCAGATTTAAAAAAAGACTTGATTACATCAAGGATTGTCTAAAATATTGCTTTTCTGGCAGAGAAATGACTAATATGGATTGCACAACTATTTAAAATTGTTTGATAAATTACATTTTCTGTTCCTGCTTTTGGAATAACAGATATATTATGTTTTTAATTATAATTAAAAGTTCTGTCTTTTTTTACAAACTGCAATTAAAAACAAAGCAAATACATGTGACTTTCTAAAAATTTTCCATTTATAGCCCATGTACGATATTTTACTGTACAAAATGAAATAAAAATCACTTAATTCAATGGGCTTAGATTGGGTAATTTAAAAGCATATTGTTGGGAACTGTCTGCTTTCAGTTAGTATGAAATAGTGTTATAAAGTATAAATATTCAGACATAACAAGGTTTTAGCAATGTTATTGAAAAGTGCATGGGTCAGACTTCATAAGTGTACATTTATATTGGCATTATTATAGATGAAATATATATATATAATGTAATTATATAATCAAATGAAGCATAAAGTTAATACTTTTTATTTATTTTAAAATGTATAAATTTACATTAACATATTTGTAATGATTTCAATAAAAAAAAGGGCAAAACTTCGAATTTTAAATTAAGCCTCTTAACAAATAATTTTTCATAACATTTTATTGAAAATCCAAATTGATGTCATCACAGTCACATGTTAATATTAATTTAACTGAAGAGCGGCAAGTTCTGCTTCTAACTCACCAGACTTCTTGATTTTCTCTAACTGTAAAAATCAAAAACACATTTTCAAAAAATGTCCACAATATGAAATATTAGGTTATAAATATTTAAACCATACATCGAAACATGCACATTTATGTTATGGTTAAAAAAATTAATTTGGATATCCAGAATTTTCAAACGAAGGATTTGAAAGCTCTGCAAGTGTCGGCTTTCCTGGATGAATTGATTGCAAACAAAATTATCAACTAACATGAAACCTCGTTTATCATATTCAGAACAATAAACTCCCCAAAATTTTCATAGTTTATGAGTTACTGTTGGTTGTGTTAAACCAAGATATTGGATATCCTTAGTTAATACAGCTGAGAAATGCTGTCTGGTTCTAAATAAGGAATCCAACAAAGCATACTTTGTTGGATTCCTCTCTGTGATGGCTACAAGATTATTTAATCCTTTATCAAATAAGAGTGCCTTTTAAGATTAAAAATAGCATCATAAAATTGTCTAACAAAACAGTTTTCTTTTCTGGAATATTATGTAAGGATGGAATTATGTAATCAATTTTTCACTCTCTTCCTCTTGTATTAGAATTCTACAACTATTGGTGTTTGATGATAACGGAATACTTGAACAATGTTAGAGCTCTTAATCAACAATTAAAGAAAAAAAGTTTTTACTGAGTTGGACCTATGTAAAAATTAATTTAAGCAATACTAATTTTTTGATTATATAAGCTGAATAGCTATCAATTATTAAATATATTGCAGACTGAAAAGCGGAAAATAATATGTTTTATGCAATGTATTAATGTAGACAAAAGTATTTATTTCTATAGGCATTCAAGGAATATTGTAAAGAAAGTAGTTATAATGTAAACATAGAGAAAAAAATTTGGCTATTCATTGCATGTTAAAATATAAATGTGACAGAAATTTCCTTTACCTCAGGATATTTACAACAGAATCTCATACTCATATGGTATCGTTTTGGCTTCCACATTTTTGATCAAAAATTCTTTTAGAGAAGAATGTAATAAATGGTGAAGCAATTTTTTTTCAAGATAAATTTTTATATGATTTCAGAGAAATGTAAGTAAATGCATTAGTCTTTGACATACATTATATATAATTAGAAATTGTATTTTAATTTTTAAGCAAATAACAAATATAAACTTATTGAAACATTGTCTTAAAATAAAATTAGACTAGATGGTTATTAAATTAATGAAGTTCTAAAAATATTTACCTGATTAAGCTCTAAAGGTTTCCCTGCTGCTTGATCTTGTTTTAGCTTGTCAATTTGGCTGAGTTTCTAAAGACAAAATATGCTACTATTATAAACATGAAAGTTTGGGTGGGTGGATGATGTTAGTCAATCACACTAGAACGGCCGAACGAAATTAGATGAAATTTACCACAGAGATGGATTATAGTCTAGAATAGAACATAGGCTAAAATTTATTCCAGTTAATTGAGTGGTTAATTTTTTACTAATTAAAAACTAACTTTCCTGCCAAAAATTTTCATTTTCCCACAGCCAAATGAGTAAGGTTTAACATCCTTTTGACCAGTTATTTCAAACGCTTCTATTTATTTTCTTGTGGAAATAATTTAAGAATATATATCAACACCATTCTGTGAAAGTAATTTTGAATACATTTTCATTTTCCCACAGCCAAATGAGTAAGGTTTAACATCCTTTTGACCAGTTATTTTAAACACTTCTATTTATTTTCTTGTGGAAATAATTTAAGAATATATATCAACACCATTCTGTGAAAGTAATTTTGAATACAATATTAAAGATTACTGTGATGTAATGAAAAATGTTATTTGCTTAGTATATGTTTGTGAAATCTAAATAAAAAGTATTGTCCAACATTTTGATTACAAAAACATATAAATCCTTCATGAATCATGTTACAAAGCACATGATTCATGAAGGATTTATATGTTTTGTTATATCATGTTACAAAGCACATCACTTCTCTCCATTTATCAGAAAAATTTCTGACAAAAAAAAAAAACAGATTAATTATTATTCTTAAACTTATAAATTTTTGAAATCTTTCTTTTATTAAGTTTAAGATACAGAGCATTTAAGAAAGCAGAATAACTAACAATTCATATTCGATTGTTGAATTTAAGAAAACATCTTTGCTCATTTTGTATTATAAGTATCTTTCTTAAATAATGAAAACCAAAATAAAATTTGAAATTTAAATTATACAATATAATTATTGACCTTTTAAATGAATAAAATATCTTTTCATTTATATGGATAACTAATAATTAAGAAAGTTAAAATCTGAAAATATTAAAATGTTTATTTTAAAAACAAACCTCATTTTGAATAAAATTTATGAAGATATTTCATACATTTACTCTAATCATGATAGGTATTACATTTTGTTATTTCCCAAATTAATGATATTTGAAGAGGAGCATCAGTAATAAAATATAATATAGATAATTTTCACACCTTTAAGAGAGATTTAATTTTCTTATCTTTTTCTGGATCTCCTGTAAGTTCAGTAGAATAAGATGCTCCAGGTTTTACTAATTCATTTGTACCAGCAGATTCTGCATTTTCTGCCTAAAAATAAATAATTGTTTTATATTAAAAAATCTTTCATTCACTTTTGTTAATTTAACATATAATATTTTGAATGCATACAGAAAAAAAAAAGAAAATTTCGTTCAAAATCAGAAAATTATATAAAATTATTTATGAAAAAACATAATTTGGAATTTTTTTTTATCACCGAGAAAAACGGGAGAAAAAAAATATGGTCTAATTATATATTGGTTGATATTTATATTGTTAATCAGGTAATTATATATTTATATCAACGTTTTGATATAAATTATTTATAAATGCAATTTAGTTTTGGGTTTAAAATTAAGTTTTGCATTTTATGAAATAAAACACAATTTTGTGATTAACTGACTTACTTCTTAACTATGCACATTCACTGAACTAGAAATTAACTAGATAAATTTCATTTTATATTTCTATCTGTTCATTTTTTTTCAATAGATAGTAAAAATACCTACTTAATTATCTTGCATATAAATTTGAATTTTTAATATTAACTTAAATTACTCGGTATTCATTTTTTGAAGGAAAAGCTTTTTGTAAGATATAATCCTTATGAATCAAATCAATTGATTAAATATAAAAACAATTCTTAGAATTTTTATAAAATTTGTGATTAATATTTGACAAATTATAGTAGTCATGATCCATATCATAATCTAATTATAAATCAAGCACCAGCATATAAACTTTTTTTATAGGTATTTACCACCAATAAATTTTTAAACACTACTGTTAAGCAACTTTTACGAAATTTGATTAGCACTGCTACTTCCTAATAAACTGCCAAGACATTATTAAAACGTTCACTATGTAATGTGGGTTTTCAAAAAATTAATTATCAGTTATTTATTATTATGAAATAAGAATATTCTAGAACATCAAGCAGAAAAGAAGGTTGGTTCTTGCCAAATTTTTGGATGAATTAAAGTCTGGAGATTTCATTACAATTATAAAGAACTATGCTGATTTATAAATGAGCAATTAATTAACAAATCAAATTAACTTTTAAAAAATCCAACTTATTATTTTTTAAATTTTTAAACCAATCTCAATCTTAAAAATATTTTAATATTAGAGAAAAATGGTCTATTAAAGTTCAATAACATACTGCATGAAAAACAAAAAATTTAAACAGTTTTAAGTGAAATGTTAAATTTCATTTCTTTTCATATTAATTACAATTGCAGATACTCATGATGTAAAAAATACTTACAGATTTTTCCATTTCTTTCTTTGCTTTTCGTGCTAAATTTTTCTTCTTATTTTTGGTCATTACAGCTTCTAAAGTTTAGAAATGAATTACAGTCACAATGAATTACAAAGCAAAATATTTTTAATCTATAAATATATACTATCATATTCTAAAAATAAGAATATCACAAATCATAGAAATATTTATAAAAATATTTTTTAAGTCAAATATTTAATGACTGCAAGTTATTAGGCGTTAATAAGAAGAAGATATGTAAAACTTTCCAAGCTATGGAAATCTGAAGATGTCATTTTTTCTCTTCATGTGAAAGTAAAGTAAAAGATTAAGGGGGGGGGGGGAGAAAGGTCAAATGGCTTTTGTTTTTAATTGGAAGGCAGCATTAAAGCAGGCATGAGCATTTTAAGATGTGACCAACCCAAAGACCATGAAGGAGCGCTCTGAGATAATAAAATATTACTTTTTTATGAGTAGGAAACGTAAATATCTTTTTAAAGGACCTAAGGCCCCTCATTGTAATTATTACATAAAAATTGCAAAATATTTTATAATGGAATCCTGCAGTTTTATTAAAGGCTAATATTTAAAAAAAGGTTTTATAAACAAAAAATTTGCACATAAAAAAGTAATAATTTGTTTTTTAAAAATCATGATTTTTATTTTGGAATTAAATATTTTTAGTCAAAGACAATATAAGTTTTACTCTTCAAAATCAGCCTGGATGTTTGTTATCAGAGAACTTCCATCATTTAATAAAAATTAAACACATAGGATATTTCATCTGTAATTAATGTGCTATGTCTTCACTTAGAACTAATGATTAATAGTGGTGATTTCTAATATTACTTTTTAATGCATGAATTTTTCAATTTATACAATTCATTTACTAACTCCAGAAAGTATGATACAAAAGTTTCTTTTAAAAATGACAAACTTGACATCGCTTTTATTTATAAACTTAGAAAAAAGATGTGATGCAAAACAAATTTAAGACACTATTGGAGGAAAATGTTTAAAGGAATAATTTATTTAAAATCCATAAAACCTTAGAAAGGATATTCCCAGAAATAATCGAAGTAATATTAATATTCTCACCTTTCTCTGCATTTTTTTGTGCTTCTTCTTCATGGAGTTTGAAACTTGCCTGTTTACCTTGAGCCCCTGGGGGTCGATATACTTGGTTTGATGCTGTAAACAAAACAATTATGAGAAAAATAAACGAAATCCATTAGAAATACAGTATGTAAATCTGTATTATCTGTGTTAAAACATAATCTTACAAAACACTACATATTAATCCTATTCTACTAAAAAACAAATACTTGTTAAAATAATTATTAATGAGCCTTCATGAAAAAATTATGAAAAAAAATATGATAAAGTATGAGCATTACAGTTAATATTACTAACCTTCAGGAATTGAAGACTTGATTCCTGGAACTGGTGTAAATACAGTAGGTTTAGGTTTGCAAATACCTTGAGGTATAGGTTTCCATTTAATGTCATACAGTTCTTCATGAGAATCCAGGAATACCTCTGCTAATAAACTTCCAGTATAGTGCCATACTCGGTATCTAAAAAAAATAAATTATAAATTGTATAAAAATCTTCACAAAAATTTAATGCATAACTTATTAGATCAATCATGAAAATTAATAATCTGAAATTCAGTTACAATGAAACTATCTTTTATGTTTATGGAATTCAGACAGTTTAGTTTGATCTTCAACATAGATTTAGAGGTGATATATTGATTTAATGTATAGTATAGTATAGGAATGAAAGAGAAGTGTGACACATGAAAACAAATTGGATGGACACATAATAAAGTAGAATATTTGATACATATAACTGAATTTGACAGAATAGTGAATTTTGGAATAACAACTTATAATAAGCCCACTTTGCTCATATTTGATGTTTGGACCAGTACAAGCATCATGAGTGCTACTCATCTGTAAGATTTCATTCTTGGTTTAGTTACTTTCTATTCAACCAAGAGAAATGCTTTCATAGAAGATTAAATATGTGTAAAGTAAGTATAATGTTGCAGGATGTCTGAATTCCCTTAATCAGTAGATAAAAGTATCTTTCTACAAAATATTAAATATATGGATACAAATAAATCAGCAGAGTATATTATGTGCATGTGAAAATAAGCTTTTTAGCAATATGATGTTATTTGATAAAATATCAAATTAAGAGCTTAAGTTTACATTTACTACAAGTAAATCCATAAATGATTCCATTTTTGGAACTCCACAATGAGAAAAATGTCATACAACTTTTCTATTTGAATTCATAAACACAGAAATAAAATATGTATAGTTTGTCAAATTATTAAAAAATAAGGCATAAAATTATGTCTCAATTATTTTGCACCTATATCTTATCAAAGGAAAAAAAAACACTTGACATAGCAAAAGAAGTAATGTATTTTTTTTATTCCAAAATTTTATTGTATTATAAATAACATATTTAATTTCATCCAGATTTGCAAACTTAACTAATGCATTGATAAAAGTTCATTTTACAACTGATTCAATATCCTTTCCATCTAGACAGGGATTAACACTCAACAGATTTTGTGGTCAGAAATAATACAAAATAAAACATGTGATAAGGTAAGATTAATCGCCTTATTTAAGCTTCTGAATCAGTAAACATATGAAATCAAAGTGTACAGAACTTTTGAGACAATTGTAGTCTATTACTTAAGTTTTATATGGATATTAAAAAAAAACATTTTAATAAGTTGAATAACTTTTTTATGTCTTTTATATATATATTTACTGCCATTCAAAAAATATTCTGTGTTTTCGAATCAAATTCAGATGCCATATTTTTAAAGAAATCTGAACAATAAGAAAAATAATTTGCACATTTATCACTATTTTGGAAGTCTGGAAATGCAATATTAGTATAATGTCTTAATTACAAATTCATATGACTATTACAATAATTTTTTGTCATATTAATCACAATATTTCAAGACAAAGAATTATTTTTAATAAGGGCTACCAGTTTAATTTAATTTAACTCATTAAATTAATAATTTAAAAACTTAATGATAATTAAAATCAAATCTGAAAAAGACAATAGAGTCATATTAAAATGCATTAAGCTTGATTTCTCTCTTTTTACAAATTGACAGATGAATCAGAACTGGATGCATAATACATAAATAATTCAAATTAACATAATAAATTTATAGCAATAAAGAAAAGAAAAGAAAAGCTAAATGCATAAAATGAAGCCAGAAATCCCTAATGAAAAATGAACTTACCCATTTCCTATTCTCAATCTTGGTGCTGTTGTGGCAGTTAAAATATATTCTCCATCAAAACTCCACTGAATTAAAGTGGAATCTTGAGCTTTAAATTTAGTAATTTGCTTTTTCAGTTTCAAATCCCAGACTTCTATGTTTCCTTGTAGATTGCCAAAGCCAGATAAAGCCAATCGTTGAAAAAGTTAAAGCAAAAACGAATTTATAATAAATATTTCAACTTTCTATACTATAATAAATTTTCTTTGTCGACAGAAAATAAGTGCAATAAATTTTTTTAAAGAAACAAGTAATTAATATAGAAACTAGAAAGTGACAATAATGAAATAAGTTTCTTTTAGTTATAAATTTATCTAAGCTAAATAAAATATTTCAGTACAAAAATTTTAATAAATACTTATAACTAAATGTATGGAATGAAAATAAATGGATTATTTTTAAGAAATAATGCAATTATATAAAAGTTGTGCTATAAATTGTTTATCATTCAAAATCAGTTTAATTATTTGTAAAAATGGGGAGAGCAAATGAAAAAAATACACATTTAAATTGGGTTTTTTAATAATATTTATTTATCAATAGAATTAGAATATAAAGAGAATTATTCAATAATTTTAGAACAAAAATGATAATTAAGTAAATTTTAATATTAGATTTATTAAAATTTTAAAATAAGAAAATTTAAACAACAATTTTAATATAAAAAAATAAATAATTTAAAATTAATTTACATTTTAATAAAAAATACATACAAAAAAAATAAATTACTTATTGCCCACAAAACTGCAATGTGATTATTAAAATAAAATGCAAATTAAGAAAAAATTTCAAAAATAAACAATAATCATTAATTTTTTTTTAATTCAGAAAATATTTTCAATAAAACAAAGTTTTTATAAAGGATATTATCTCCTATAGGTGAATAAGTGACTTCATTTCTTGGTGCTGCTTCAAAGTCCAAAACAGGTTCACACTTTAAATTGAATATTGTTGCTTTGGCAGGCATAACTTAAAAACAATTAAGAAAAGTACCATAAAATAGTCCAAGGAGATATAAAATTCTTAGTTTCTGATATTATACTTCAAGATATAACTTTTCAAACAAATAACTGACAATTCAAAGTTGTATACAAAGTATACTGTATTCCCGAAATTTATTCTTGAACTTCTAAGTTCAAAAATATGAAACATAAAGGATACAGCCATACACAACACAAAATTCCAAAGAATTAGGGCTCCACTGTACAGAATAAACTGGACCATCTTTACCTAAAATAAATAAAAGTTGGAAAAAATCAAACTTTTAAAGAAGCAAGTTAACATTAAAAACAATTATTCTTCATCACATTCTTAGCAAGTAAATCTCCCAGGCTGCATATTCATTTTTCTTTACATACACTCTCAATTTTTAGTTTTCATAATTAAAGGGCTACAATATATTTATTTTAGGTGACATAAATTGCACTATAGCTCATTTATCTACAAAACCTGGTAGATATAATATAAATTATGATATTTTTTAATAATAAAGTCATCTTGAGTTGTTAAAATAATCATGAATTAATAGAAACTGATTTCGATACATATGATATAAATTTATGTATAGGTATAAATATAAATGAACAAAATTTAAAAATATTTATATAAAAAATAAGGATTTTTTAAAAAAGGTTTATTCAGATTATTTATCATTTTCACAAGTGATTGTATTTTAACAATCAGTTTTCCCTTTTCTATTATATCTTAAGCAAAAATCTGTACAGTAAATATAATTTGTAAATTTCATCACTGCTTCCCCGTTTTTTGACAAGGTATGCATATCCTTGATCACAAAGTGTGTGTGATAAGAATTTCTTTTAAGTATTGAAATTTTCATACTGGAAATAAAGGGCAAATGAGAATATTTCACTGACAGATTTATCCACTTCTTTAATCTTATAAATAAACATTACTTCTAAAAAATTCCAATGTTCTAATAATATCAAATGCAATGATTTTAAGAAAAATAATCACCTCTTCCGAAAAATTACACATATAAAATAAGAAAAAAAAAAAGTGACTTTAAGTACCACTATTTACAATTTCATACATATTCTTTTATTTAAATTTGATGAAGATAGTTAAAAACAGTTGATATATGATTTCAAGAACCAACACAAAATATACTGAAGTTATCTGAGAATTCATTCATATATAATGAAGAGTTTATATGTCTGCATATATTAATACTTGATGACTATTAGTTCATTAGAATAAAAATAAAAAATTCTTAAATAAATTTCTGCTTTGCATAAGCAATTTTTTTTAATTATCCACAGATATATAAAATATTCAACTCATTAAATTAGGGCATGCAATATTTGATTTTCAGAATGCCTTCAGAATATCAACAGAATCCTTAGAATTAAAATTAATCAAATAGTTCTAATTATTAAAAATAATATCCACACAAAAGATAACAAGCACTTACTAAGTTTAATCTTTGCTGTTTCACCTTTAACTGATGCATAATAAAGATTCAACTCTCCATAATAGGACATTCCACTTTTATCCACATCAACTGAGGTTAAAAATATACAGTCCTTACCTGAACAAATAAATATAAATGTAATAATGCTGAAATATAATATACAACAGAGCATTGCAGTAATAAAATGCATAATCTTAATTAACAAGTTTTTAAAACAAAGATAAAATTGAGAAATAATTATCCAAAAATACATAAATCAGGAAAGAAAAATAATATATAAATGATGGGTAAATTCCAGTTAAAAAAAAGTATAGAAAATTACTATTAATTTCAGTTCAGTGGAAAGGAGGATTGCTATGTATCCTGAAAATGCAGAAAATATCCCATATTAAATTAACTATTTTTGCCTTAAATGTATAGCTTGTTTATGAGGAATATTGTTACAAATCTGTAATGATGCTTCCAGCACAATTACCTCATTCCTATGAAGGACAGTTTCATTATCAGTTCTTCAGGATACTGGATCAATGACCCCTGGGCTTGAATATAAATGAACATAATTTTAAAATATTTATATAAAAAATAAGGATTTTTTAAAAAAGTTTTATTTAGATTATAAACCTTTTTTAAAAAATCCTTATTTTTATATAAACAACAAATAGATGATACTAGAATCTTTTGTTTGCTTTGTAACAAAATAGATGATACTAGAATCTTCCATGAATTTTGGTGATAGGACCAATAGAAGTCAAGTTATGTTTGATTGCTCAAGAACCTTCCGTTCTACTCTGGAAACCATAAAACACTGGCAGTTCACACTAAAGTTAGTTGTATCGTCATCCAGTTAGTCACTGACCAATTAGTTTCAGCAGTCCAAGAAAATGGAAGCATTGGGTAGAGTTCAAGTGATTAGTAGGTTGACAATCGAGCTGTGACTGAGTCTTGAAGAGTTGAAGTAGCATCGTGTATTGAGTAGCCAGGTATTTAGTATTGAGTCAGCAGTTGGGCACAAATAAAGCGAGGAGACAGTGAAGAATAGCAAATGTTTGAAGAGACCTTAGTAATCAACTATGAAGATTCTCTTCTCCTGCTGAGTACTGCCTAGTCACTATGTGTGCTGTGGTTGTTGTTGACTACCAATTATAACTTGCAGGTTACTGTTAATTGCTTATGCATGTCTCGGCTACGTTTTGTTGCCTGTATATCTTTCTCTTGTCATTTTGCTATTGTGGCCTACTGACTCTTAAATCATATACCCATAACAAGTGAACCTATTGTTCAAGTTTTATCAAAACTTTGATTTTTTTTTGGTAACAATATAAAATGTGCTCAGTATGGTAATCACTTATTTATAAATAACCTTCAAGACAATACTGATTAATGTTGTACCCTAAAGCCTTCTGATATATAACAACATGAACAATAATGAATTGAAACAAAGTTATATCAATCATTCTTAAAATCTATATAATCATTACAAAGATCAGATTTTAAAATCGCACATACTAAGAAATTAAGTTAGAATAAAAAATAATTTGCAGAGATTAAATCAAATTTGCCTCACAATAAGGAAAATTGAACAACTGAAAACATTTCCTTTTGTTTATGCAGAAAAAAAAATTGAAATGCAACATAAATATTTACTGAAATAGCATCTTTGATCATATAAATACTAACAGAATAATAGCTTATTATACTTACCAGTTTTATTCCAATAAAAATCAGTTCTTTCAGCTTTGAAAAAACTTTTTTGGGCAATCACATTATTCGAACCATCAAAATTTGGATACTTAAACAATCTAACAAATGAAGGTTGCCCCTGAGAAATAAATAAAATATATAATGTGATATGCATAATTATATCACTAACAGAATTATTACAAATCTTTAAAAAATACCATGATTTCCCAATGTATCAATTGAGCATATTACTATTACCTTAATGAAATTAATAAATTAAAAGTAATTACAATTTAATTAATTACATTCTAGGAGATTTATAATTTAAAACTAACAGAACAATATTTGTAAAATACAATTACCTTGCTTCCAGGCACAAAACATGCTACATGATATGGAGCCGGACCAGGAGCTAAGCTAAAATAGGCTACTTTTTGCATAAAAATTTTCTTTGCAATAGCGTCTAAAAAATAAATGCATTCCTCAATATGGAAAAATTACATAAATATAATTTCCAAAAAAGACAAAATCCATTAAAAAAAAGCTTATTTGAAATTTCTATGCTATACATTTGTATTCCTTACTATAAAAAAAGTAGATAACTTAATTAAGATTATAATTTTATCAACTACTAGCCGCCTTTGGCGACCAATTGGTTCGCCAGTATTAATGCTCTCTAAAATTTAAATGTAATATTTTATGTAGCTGAGTGTCATAAAAGGTTTTTGACCAAAATATTTTTAAACCAAACAAATTTTTATAATCATATAATTCATTTATAGTATTTTCTTCAGATGTTCTGTTCATTCAACTACTCGTCTTTCTCTTTCTATCTGAACAATGATTGCCCCCGAATTGATATTTTACTTAAACGGTGGAGGGAAAGGTTTAACATTCTACGTTTTTATAAAATAATGAGATTCAAATTTTCATAAATGTAAACACACTAACAAATAAAGACACAATTGGTTTTCAAGAGATGTAAAAGTTTAAAAACAGCTTGGAAAATCCCGCGCACAGAGGAAATAATATTGAAACACACACATCCTTCTTTTCTTTTTTTTTCTAACCTTTTTTTCTCCACTAATTTTGTTTCTACAAACCCTATTTTCATTTCGTTATTCTTTTTTTTTTCTTCCCTGCCCAAATTTTTTTTTGAGCAGGCATAGATTAAATATTCATACAGACTAATAATAAAAGCAACTATTTTCTCTCTTTTTAACATCCCGTTATCTATAAATGAAAACCAACTGACTTCCCGTATTTCTTTCTAAACAAATCATAATTTATTACTTCCTGCTATCTTACTCAGTTGGTGTGGGGGAAGGAAATGCAGATTTTTGGCGGGAAAGTAAGAAAAGTGTCTTTTTAACTATTTTCCACGCAGTTTTTTAATTTTTTCTCTCCATAAGAACCATCCTCGTGTCTTAACGGAAATATTTTTAAAAAATTAGCCGAATCGGCCAAGCCGTTCTCCACTTTTGCGCTTAGCAACACATTTCGAGTTGCATTTTTATTAATATAGATTTCTACTGAATAAGAATTATATCACAACTGTAGACTAATTTGCACAATGGTGTAAATCAGTAATCTGAATGCTATAAAAAATTGTATCACAAATAAATTTCTAAAAATTGTGAATTATTGTAGTTTTGGAATGCAAGTAAATTTAGCAACAAGTTGACTATTTATTATCACAACATTTTAAATTACTCATCTCTAAATGCAAATAGTATAAGAGGCAACAAACTTACCACATTCCTATTGCTTAGTTTTCGTTTCTTTTCATGCGTTTAAACGTCTTTGTATAAGTAATATAAAATTATATGTTTCTAACTGTTCCTTTAATAAGGAAATCAAATAGCTATTTTTGAGTATGACCATAATAATTTAGAAAGCAAAAGTTACATGGTTACTTCTTAGTAGTTTATTTTATTATTTCCTAATATTTAATCAAGATCAGGTTTAAATACTTTTTATACTATTGCTATTAATTGCCAAAAAGTTAAAAAAAGCTTTGCAGATAGTAAAAAATACAGTAAAAAGTTTCATGTAAAAATTGCTTTTATAAACTTTACAGTTCATTACACAGACATGTTACCCAGTCAAAATAATATAGTATTCTAAGGCTTATATTTTTTAAATTAAAGTTTTATTTTAGCATGCTTGTTAAAATTTATTTCTCACTCAAAACCAGTTAAGAAAATTATATATTTGATGTGTATACAAATATCACCATTTGGAGCAGGGTGGGGGAAGGGAAAAACATGTAGCAGTAAATTGATCATAAAGAAACTAAAAACTTTTTTAAAAAAATTAATAAAAAATCATTAAAGTATAAACAATTTCATTGAATATCAAACAGCAAGTTATACCAAATTTCGCATCTTCAAAAAAGTGAACTTCATTGTTAACATTTCTTCCACAAAGCTTTTCATCATCTGACCATTGAGGATGCCTAAAAACATAGAAGCATAAGAAAATCTTAGCACAAAAATGATCGTCATAAATGCATTTAAGAGACTGATTCTCACCATCCTATTTGCTTTTTCTGTATAAATGATTTCACAATTGCACCAGTTTTCACATCCCAAATATGAAGGTTGCAACTTTCTTGAGCATTTTCTCTGGCTTCAAAGGAAAAAAAATATATGTAAGTGTCAAATAACTCAATACTTTACTTATTAATATTGTGTGGTTCTCTCTTTCAACTTTACAATCTTAGGGTTGGTTGAAAGTTTTATGTCATAAGAACCAATAAGAAAGTTATACTGAGCCACACAAGTTTATCTCTAATTCAAAGCTCCAAAAAACCTGTTTCAATAAGTGACACAAAAACAATAAAAAAACATAAAAAGTCAAAATGAAGCCCTAACAGTAAGTTCAAATCAAGGAATAAAAACCTATAAACTTTAAAAAGACAAAGAGGTTCTCATGTGGATCCACAACAATGGCAAAGTCATTGCTGTTGTTTTGAAGTAAAACAAACACCGAGCATTAAAATATAGGAATTCTGTTAGGATGTGATAAACTGTTATTCCCCAATCACAATGTGGACACTGGCAATTGGTCATTTAATAAGTAATAAAAAAAATTTCTTTTAAAATCAATTCCTATTTAGGTTGAAGGTTTAGGAAAATTCTAATATAGTCTAAATTGAATAATCAAGATAAGAGCAAAATTTTAAATAAAATAAATACTGACAGAAGAATATATATACATATATTATTTATATTTTTTTATATATATTTTATATAGTGAGAATACATATTTTTTTAAAGAGTTTTACAATTGATTTTGGAATAGATTATAATTTATTTTTTCTAAAAGTATCATATTAGAGGCTTTAATACTAATATTTTAATCAGATCATTACATAAAATTAATTTTATGTAATGATCAAGACAATATCAAAGAGCTTTTCCCTCTAATCCTCTAAGGAAACTTTTTTCAAACTTATCAATTATTTAATCTTCAAAAAGTGATAGTCAGAACTTCAAAAAAGTTATCATTTAAAAATAAAGAATAATATGATTTATTTAGCATGCATAGTAGCATATTAATACATTTAGGGAAAAAATTATTAATAGATTTTTAAAAAATACCCCAAGTTACTTTACTTAATGACGTAATTCTAAATTCAAACATCTATTATTTCCATTTTTTTTTTTTGAAAAAAATATAAAGAATTTAATTGTACAAAAATAATGAAATAAAAACTGTAAAAGTTTTTGTGAGTAACCTCTGTATTGAGCCCAAGTTGACAGATAAGTTCCTTTAGGTGATAGTTGTAACTGAGAAATGCTGGAATCATCTGTTTTAAATATAGTCTCATATTTTTTACATTCAGCAACACATGTTCTGTTAGGGAATAGAGAGAGAGAGGAAAAAAATTACTATTTACTAAAAAAATAATAAATAAATATATTCCATAAGTTAAAATAAATTTTCTGACCATTACCTCTGATTTGTACACCATGTGAAAAGACTGCCATCAGATGTAAATGACATATCACGACATGATGGATTTTCTATTCTGCAGGAGAAATATATATATATTTATACTTAATCTAATATTCAATAAAAATATTTTAACAGCATATACAAAAGAAAGGGTTATTGTCTGAAACATTTAAAAAATTAAAACAAATATTTTAAAAAAATATATAGCTAGTTATATATACTACAACTATTTAACAATGATTATACATTAAAACTGCTTTTTATATTTTTTACGTAATGGTATACCATCATGTTAATTCAAAATCATTAAAATGAGCCCAGTAAGATTTGATGAACATGTATTTGGTTTGGTTATAAAAATTAAATGAGGTACACAATAATTTTTCAACGAACAACCATGTAAAAAATTACATCAGGTATTCACCATACCAACCAGTGAATCAAAATGGATTTTTCTATCTTATGTTTCTGCTTATAATAACAAATTATGAATATGCTCACTTTCAAAAAAATATTAAAACATCTCTGGATTAAAAACTAAATTTGTAAGCAAATGATAATATTCCATTAAAGAAAATTACTAAAACTAAAACCTTTAATATTTTGTTACTTAATAATTGCTTTGATATTATTATTTCAAAAGTTACTGGTAAAAATTTAAGTAAAAGCATTAAAGTTTGGCTTAATTTTTTTGCTGCCTAGTTAAATATCTTACAAAAATAACTGAGTTTTGAAGTTTTAAATAGTATAATTAATATAGAGATAGATTCTACATTAGCACATGCAAATTTAATTTTACTACTGAATTAAAAGATTTTCTTGACATACAAATACATGCATTTTCCATTTTATATGTTTAAAAAAAGTTGGAAAGTGTCTCGATTTCAGGAGGGGAAAAAAAAAAGAAACATATTTACTTTGGGAAAGCATCATAAGGCCCTGACTGTGGAGGACCAAGGCAAAATTTTATGCCCTTAGAACCACGAACTGCAAAGAAATTAATTACTTAATAATAATTTTAAAAAATCATAGAATTTTTAACAGTTATATAAAAATTATAAAGATAATTATAAGAAAATGTTAAATATTTTATAATTTATTTATTTTTAATATAGTTGTACACAGGGTCTGCAATTTGGGAAGTGCAGTAGATACTATGTACTGGGACCTCAACATGACCAAGAACTAATATAATTTTCTGAACAATAGGGGAATGAAAAGAAAAAAAGGAAGACATTTAACAGGAAAAATCAAAGCATTTGAAATTTACATACATACTATAGGCTAGTGCAAGTGTGCAACATATAAGTATAAGGTAAGTAGATTTATGGTCATTGGCCTCACTGTCTTTTGAAAATACATATAAATGTACAGTATTGTTAGATCTAATCATGTACATTCTAAGAAAATATTCTTCTGTGTTAAAAATTAGCCTTAAACTATTATGCGACACTCATCAGAAAGCCAAAATAAATTCTATTAAAGTAATTTATTCCCAATTTGAACAAACTTGTAATGCTACAGTAGAAATATATACAAATGACAATAATACAGTGGTCACTGAAATGGAACTGGGACGTTTTATACCTTCCAAAAATCGATTTTTCAATTTCAGTCTTAAAAAATAAAGGATATTTTGCTGAATCCAGTAATGTATGATATGTACAGTTTTGTAATTGCAAAAGAATAGAAATTAAAATTTAAAAATGTAAACAAAAGTGCCCAATTTCCCAATTTCCATTTTTATTTATTTATTATTTATCTATTTTTCATAAGTTTGAACGTTACAATGCTGAAATACCTCAGTAACAATATTAATATATACTGTGAGCTCTAACTGAATGATGAGTACCATTGAGAATGCTGTTTTCAGCTATCTAATGAAGAGCTCTTGGTAAGATGCATGCATAAGCAAACCCAAAACCTTAAAGTTTCAACAATTGTATATAGGAAATAATCTTCCAAATACCATTTGTTGGATTCAATGCATTAAAAATAGGTGTAATGGATGTAATAATATGTTTTAAGGGTGGAATTTACAGTCAAACTGAAATATTAAAAAACTGGGGTATTACATCTGGTAGAAATGCTCGTGATGCATTGAAAAAAGTAGATTTGCTTCGTATCCGAGAAGCTGATAATATGCACACAAAAAAAAGTAAAGAAGCAATAACAATTAAATGACAAATAAGAAGAGTATCAGAATTTCAGTAAATGTCAAATAAAGATGAATATGACTCAAGAAGTTTTAAAAAATCACCACAGATTATTTTATAAATAAAATTATAGTTTTTTACAGTTTTCTCCAAACATGTTTTTTTCAATTTTGGATACGTTTATACAAAATTCTATTCATTGTAAAGATTTTAAATTTTATAATATAATACATATGATTATTATGTATCTATTAAACTCTTTTTTTTATGCATTTTCGGGGGGAATTTAATTTTAAGAGGATATTTATGATGAAAAATATCACATATTTTCTTATCATTTGACATTTAATATATATTTTTTAATTTTGTTGTTGTTCTAATAAAATAAAAAGGAGTTCATTATAACTATTATACTTTTATTCACATATTATACTAAGTTTCAGATAATGTTAAGCATTACAATTTTATGCTGAGCGTACCAATGTGCACCTGCATATGTATGGATAGTCACATCATAACCCATTTTCTATTTGCTATTAAAAAATAAATATTTTAAAATATAGCTATTTTTATTGTATTTAATTGAGAAAAGTACATTCTTTCCCTATATGCCATATTTTTTTAATAAAAAAATTTTTTTACTAGTATAAAATCCCCTTTATTTACAACTAAAATTTTGACTGTTTTTGTTGTTGAGAACATCCCAGTTCCCTGAAGTATATTGGATTCAATAACTGAAATACTATTTATTTTATAATTAATAGAATGATTTCTAGTATTGTCCAAAATTAATACTTATCAACAAAATATTTCTTGAAAAAACAATTCCTGATTAATTTAATATAACAATCAGTCAATATAACTAAAATTGTAATCTAAAATTTAAGAAAAAAAACTAATACATTTTTAAATGAAGTAAAAGTTATTGCACACAGTTTGAGTATTTCAGAGCATTCCCCCTACAAAACAAATTTGGAAAAGTATATATATATATATATACTTTTTCAAATTTTGAATATGTATATTCTGAAATAGCAGATGATAAAGTTATAGAAGGCCCAATATAGAAATGTTTAATATTTTTAAACACTGTAATTAATACTGTTATTGTATAAATAGAAGCTAGATTTTAAAATATTTCAAATTTATCGTTGATATAAACATTTAAAAAAAATAAGACAAAAAAAGTTTAAGAACTTTGTAAAGTTTTATAATAAAGATGTGAATGAAAACCATTCCAAGAAATTGATTTGCTATAGGATATGGTTTTAAATAAAAGAGATATAAATAACACATAAGACATGCTAAAAATCATGCTAAACGATAATTATGAGTACTTATCTCTGAATATATTAACGGCGTTTAAACTTTTCTTTACATTGCCAGTTATTACAAAGAGCGGTAAGTACTCGTTTAGCATTTTAAAATTAATATAAAATTGTCTTTGGTCAAGCATGTGAAGAATGCACTTGTTATATTTAAATTTATATATATATATATATATATATATATATATATAATAGCAAAATTAAAAAATGTTTGTCCTTGTAATTTTTTTTTTTTACTTTACAAAAAATTGAAGGCTTAAATTGTTTTTAACATCCAGGCCCCTTTATAAAGAAGGTCGGATCTGGTCATACACATATAGAAATATAACAGGATAAAAACACACATTTAATTTTCATTTTATAAAAAGCATCGTATTAACTTCTTATTGTGTGATTAGTTTTCAGTAAGTAAGGAATCAGATAAGTTACAAATCAAGATATTACTATCTGTAATGATATGAATGATATAAGTTAATATGACATCTATATTTAACTTCAATTAAAAATTCACCATAAAGAAAATTTGATGAAACTTTTTTTAAAAACAATATTCAGAAAAATAAATAATGAGATTAATTCTTGTGATGTAAGATATGACAAGTATATAATTGCAAATGGGTTGGATATGAAAAATCTAAGATTGTATAGCAATTTTTTCCTTCTTTCTTTTTCTCCATGATGAACAATGAATTGCAAAATGCAATTAGCCATGTTATGATAACTTCATTCTAACCAGTGGTATAAAATTTATCTATATTCAGTATATAGATTTCTCTGTACATCCTCAAAATGCAGCATGAATTTATGTAAGTATTAGGAAATTATATTCAAATATTTCTTGTGTTCTGTAATTTTTCAAAAATAAGCAAATTAAGACAAGAGGTTGACATGCTACATGAAATGATTTTATATTGATACTAACATAATTTATATATAAATTGTAAATATATGTAATGATATTTTAAAATTTAATTCTAATTAATATCCAAAGTTTTATTATAATTCAGTCACTAGTAACTTCATTCTAAAATATTCTCCTATTTCTTTATCTCATTCCACTTTTTCTACTTAATGAATTCAACTGAAGCTATGCCAAAATGCTTACATTTGCACTTTTACACAGTCTGCTTAAAGGGGTAAAAAAATGTTTAGCAAGCACATTCTCTTAAAAGATCCAATCTATTAGTTCCCTTAGTCAGAAATGATATGAGTAAGAAATCCCTGTTGAAATCTCATTTCCTGCGAAAAAATATTTTTCCTATCAAAATCTGATGGTATATAAGACAAAGATAAGATAATTAATTTCATTCTTTTTAATAATAATGTGCTCTTGTGCTGCAATGTGAGCTGACAGGACTTGTCTGTACTTCTTGTAAATAAATCATGCCTCACCAGAAGACAATAAAGTAAACTTAAAATCCTGTTCGTCTTCTGAAACTGATTCTGTTTTTAAAATATTATTGTTTTATATAAATATATAAAAATTAAATCAAAAATTGTATGAAAATATAGTTAAATAGTAGATTTATAGAACTCAAATAATTACATACATCAAAATATTTTTTAAATAACATCATAATAATCAGTATCAACTATTTGATATTTTTCCAGTAATATTAGTTTAATTTGCAGTAATAACAATTTTTATTATCTAATCTTTGTTTTTTGACAATGAATGAATTCTATTCAAAGGATTGTAATCTATATTAATTTTTACAGACATTTCCTTTACGTTGTAAATTATTAACTTAAATATAAGCAAATTAGAAAAAATTATGGTGAAAAATGCTGATAATACTTTTGTAAAAATAAATTTTATTTTACATCCATTTTAATTGTAAAAATTTTGAATTCCTTTTATCAATCCCTTCTTAGTAATATTAAAAAAAATTATGAAAAGGCTTGTCTAGATATGTGCACTAAACATTAAAATAACATAAAGGCATGTTTGTAAATTCTCTCAATATATTTTTAAGATTAAAATGTCATAAAGTTTCCGACTTACGAGCTAAGATTTGTTGCTCACCAGACATTTCTTAATTCATAAAATGAACCCTAAATCATAAAAATAAAGTTTTAACTTTATAATGATGTCAAATTTAGACACGCATGTTTCAAAAACTGTACTACTAACACGAGTGTAATAGAGTAGCCGCTATGAACAACATCAAGACAGCGCGTTTTGCTAGCGCTACTAATGCACTATTCACACTCTTTTCTACTTCACGGAACAAATAAAATAAGTATGACATTTTTTTCAGCATCTTCCATTAACTAAATAATTATATGGAAAAACGCCTAAATCAACATTTTTCTATATGATATCAGACATTCAATCAACTATTGCATCAAGGCAAAAAAAAAAAAAAAAAAAACTATTGACCACGACCATAACTACGGTCATATTTGTTTATGTTTCGTGTGTTCAAGTGATTGTTTTTTCCGAAGACTTCTGGATTCTGCAGTGTGTTGAAATTGTAATATTTCCTGTAAGTTTATAAAAATGCCTAAGAACGAAGTTAATAAAGGTTTCAAGGAAAGAGACCAATTGTATCGCTTAATAATCAGGTAATATTGGTGACCTAACTGTTGAACTAATATTAAATTTCACGACTCTAATATTAAAATTGCCATATTTTTTCTTTCTTTAGCCAATTATTTTATGATGGGCACCAGACACTGGCTGTTAGTTTATCTAATTTGATCAAATGCCAACCTCCGTGTCCACCTTCAGATCGACTTTTTAATCTTGTTTCTCTTGGAATCAGAACTGAGCTGGGTAAGAAGAGGGCTGCTTAGTTATGAATATATGTATATATATATGTGTGTCAAATTGCATTTTGGAAATTCCGTAAATATGCAGCAATTATTCGATCATTTAAGCGTTTTCTCAATTAATTTGAAAATTTAGATTTTTCTTTCTTTCTTTAATTTTTTGTAATTTTTTTTACTTCAATACTTTAAGGTTTAATAATTTAGTATATTTATATTCTTTTAGAAAGTTTTTCTAGATCACTATACTTCTTTAGGTGTTATTGGTGTTGTTATTATCATTTTAAAATTGTAATGGATTTCTGCTCTTCTTGTTTTTAAACATAAATTTGTTTGATATTTAAGTTCATGTCTGTTTGAAGCTTAATTTTTTCTCCTTTTGCTATGTATCCAGAGAACTTTCTAATTTTGTTCAATCACATTTTGATGTTTCTTGCTCTTATATAAATATATTTCATAGGTATACATGTGTATTAAATTTATTAATGTATTACTATTCAAAAACTTATATGAATATTTATATAATAAATTGTATTTGTATTATTTAGTAGAATGAGGCTGTCATTTTTGTTGATTGATTTGGAAAATAAAACCAATGAAAAATTATATAATATAAAAATTTGCATTTGTTCATGATATATATTTATATAAATGTGCTTGCATAGGTAATATAAAAATTTATATATAATTTTCCAAACATTTTATCAGAGATGGGCTTAAAGCATTTGTTTTTAATTATTTATTTAAAGCTTAATTTATACTTTTGTGTTTAATGGATTTTTCCCTGTAAAATCTTAACATTATTTCATCTATTAGAAGGAATTCTATACACTAACATGCTCTTGTAATATAATTTTTTTTTTCATAGACAACAAGGAACATGATGCAATGCGAGCAGATACAACAACTGTTGGTATTGGCATAGATTTGGAATATGAAACAGAGGGTATTTTTTATGTTGTTTAATAATTTCATTTTTAATACATAAAGTGTAACTTTCATGAAAGATTTTTACTACTACAGTATTACCCAAATTAAATTTCCTTATTAAATTGCGGGTCTTTCATAATATCAAGGCCCAAACCAAACAAATAAAAATTTATTATCTTAGAAATAATTCTTATAAACATTTACACAAAAATATCCATAATTAATAATTGTATACATTTTATTCAGCATTTGATCTTGATCTAGTTAATTTGAGGTGTTAAAATATATAATGAGTAACATTTGACAATTACCTGTGTGTATCAAATATGTATAACTCTGGCTCAAAAAAGTTGTTTTTTTTGGGGGGGGAGGGCTATATGGAGAGGAGAAAATATTGCATGGATTATAGCTTGATGTATTAGATATGATTTTGAATCTTCTAATGATGTAAAGCTTTGGAAAATATACCAGTTTTAAAAGGAATTTAATTATCGAATTTTGCATCAAAATTCTTATTTATTTGTTCCAATAAATCTGCAATTTCATTAACCTCAGTTGGACAGAAAAACATATCATCAGTATATGTGACAAGTTCATCAATACATGTTCAAGGAGTGCTTCTTTCCACATACTTCTTCTGAATGAACTTAAGAAAAGGTTATTCCTTTATCAATTTCCACTTGTGAGCATGAAAATTCTACTTCCTGAAAGCATTTTTTAATTGTATGTTTAGAAACATGCCATTCCTACTCTTTTTTGAACATCTATTGCTCATGTTGACATGCACATTTCAAGATATTTTATAGTTTAACATTATTATTATGTTCACTTAAAATGTTAAACTGTCACAATGTAAAACTTTTTCATTTCCAATAATATGGCAAGGTCCAAAATGTTTTCAAATGCCAAATGCTCTGTAAAACAATGTCCATACACCTCATCGCTTCACTTTTTTTTGTATTGTGAAGTGACAAAAGGTAAGAAATTAATTTTTTGTTCCACTCCCTGAACAGATTACATTTATTACTCATGTTTAAGAACTTTCTCATTGCTGTTTTGTTCTGGATAAGATGGATACTATTGTAATTTGAAAAGGAATCCAACATTTTTCAAAACTAAACTAAGGAAAAAAGAGCTAGTTATTGAAATAATTTGTTAATTTTGGGCTTGTTATTTATTAAATTGACTTTTTGCCTTCATTTTAAATAGAAGTGATTTGTTAAACTAAAAAAATCATTAAATCAAGGCCTGACTGTATTTGGTTATTATATGAAAGTATATTTTTCAAGTTTGCTATTAGTTTGAGAGTAACATAAAATTTTTAATATTATTACTCTTTATCAATTGTGTTAGTGCTGATAAATATGTACCATTGATAAAAGCAGTCTTTAGCTCCTATCGCAAAAAAAAAAAAAAAAAAAATTATGAGAGGATTTTTATCTAAACATTGCTTTTTTATCACCCCTAAATAGCAAATACCTTCATCTTAAAAAGTAAAACTAACATGGACTGTGCTCTGTGTAATAAAGGCTCTACATTACAGAGTTGGCAGGAAGTCACAAATTTTGTGAATTTTAGTTAACATTTGTGTATTTTTGAGTTAATGGAAAATAATAATTTTTATGATAATTCTTTTAAAATTAGTTTAATAAAGTTTATTATTTCTATTGCAATAATTTTTTCAATTTCTTATTGTATATGAAAGCAATATCCAAAAGTAAATTTTGTTTTTCCAAACTGAAAGTGCATGCTATATATTTCAGTAATTACAAATTGACTTCAAAGAGCAAAATTAATGCAGTTTGGATATTAAGAATTCAAAAGCTGTTCTTTTTTTAAGTAGAAATATTTAATAATTGTAAGTAGACTTCAAAATATTCCCTCTTAAATATTATTTTAAAAAATGTCATTCAAATCCATTTATCAGCTTAATTTTTTTTCAAAAACTTGAATTGAACTTTTGATGAGATTTTTTTTACAGATGTTTGGTTATTATATTTCATTGTATAATATTTTTATTTAAATTATTAGTCAAAGCTTAGCATTAAAAAAAATGACATTTTTTTCTTTTGTACAATATATCTTACTTTTTCTTCTTCTTATTATTATTTTCTTTTCAATAATAGCTCCATCTTTGGCTCCTGAACCAGCTTTATATGAAACTTGCTATGTTACATCCCACAAAGCACAGTGTCGTGCTGGAGCATTTAGTGCTGATGGTAAGTAATGGGATTCTTTATAAATAAATTAATTGCTTTTTTTGGTGGAGAATCAACTAAGTAAATTAAATAATTTTCTTTTTAGGCCAACTCGTTGCTACTGGTTCCTTTGATGCTTCTATCAAAGTAATTCTCATTTATATTTTCTGCTTATGTTATATCAGTATATTATTCACATTTATTTTTATATAAAGAAATTTAATTTTTCTTTTATCTCAGCACATTTTTTATTCATATTTTGTACTTTCACCAAAGCTTTGTAAAAGTTGTGCATGTATATTGAAGCAATCTCAAGGAGTCATGCTGAAATTAAGATTAAGAAATTTGAAAGCTTGAGAGGTATTTCAAATTGTTAATCATGTTTTTGAAATCAATCATTGAAGATTTTATTAATATGAAAGACTGTATTACCTTTTTGAAATATCTAATCAATATCACTGTTAATAATGATTCCCTGATTTTATATGCAAGTACTGATATTCAAATAAACATGGATTGGGTCAAATTATTTATTGATTCAAATGAAAATATATCTCAACATAAAAGTGCCATTAAAATATGTACTTACATTAACATATAAGAATGTATTGTTTAGACTATTACAGACAGAATGGTCTGAATGGTCAATAACATTTGGACCATTTACATCTTGAACTATTTTATACCATTGAATTCAACCAAAATTAAATCATAAATGGTTATAAAAAATTTTTTAGACAACTTTGCTTAGGAATATATATGGACTTTGGCATTTTTATGAGGTATTGTTTTCCCCCTTCACATACACAACAGTATTTTTTGAACTGCTTCTTGTGTATCAATTCTGAAACTTTATTGCACCTTGACTGTGAAATTATTTACAATTGTCCAACATTTTTTGACTATATTGCTCTCAATTGCTTGTATGTTGCCCCTTAGATTCATTTCATATTTCTCAAATCAATAAGCAATTTCTGTTGGTAGAAACATATACTGGCCTCAAAAAGTTAAGGTACAACCAGTTTTTTTAAAATCTAATTTGCAAATGAAAAAATCTAAAAACAAAAATAAATTGGAGGATATGTGCATTAAACAGTTTTTTATTGCATGCATCATAGAAATTTGTATAAGCGTATTAAAAAAACTATTTATAACAAAAAAAGGCAATCTTTGCAGAAAAGTCCATTCTTGGAGAAAACAGCACATCTCAGTGTTATGTGGTAAAATGTCATAGAAACAATATAAAAATGGGTTCTGATAAGGAATGTGTCCACCTCTAAGTCTAATGCATTGGTGGCATCGATTTTTCATGCTGTTTATTAAGTTGTCGGACACTGAAATAGGAAGCAAAGATCAGATACAGAGTAGGCCTTGTTCCAGCTGATGTAATGCCCTTGGAGGAGGATTTAAAGCAGCAACCTGTTTGCCAAGATAGTCCCAAAGATGTTCTATCAGATTCAGGTCTGTAGATTGAACTGGCCATTCCATTTGTTCCAAACATTAATCCTCAAGATACTCCTCAATAATCTGAGCCCAGTGAGGCCATGCATTATCATCCATCAGAATGAAGTCATAAATAGCACCAGCATATGGGCATACATATGGATCAAGGATCACATTCCAATATCTCAGATCAGTCCAAGTTCCTTCATGGAATATGTGCAGGTCAGTGTGGCCACCGATCGAGATAACTGACCAAACCATGATTCCACCACTTCTGTAACTGTGTCTTTCAACAGTGTTGGATTATTGGTATCTAGTGCACTGTTTCCTCCAGATGATTAGAGTCCCTGAATCCCTCTCCAATGTAAATCTGGACTCATCTGTGAACAGCCAGAAGCCCATTACTGCTGGTCCAGGAAACATGTTCTCTTTCCCAGCATAAGCGGATCCTTTGCTGTCGCCCATTTAGAGGAACACACACCCAACTAGTTGTCTTGCATAGAGACCTGCATCGTGAAGATGATTTCGCACCGTAGCAGTGGAGATTCTTCTTCCTGATGCTACAAAGTGGTTTGCAACAATCTGCGGCATAGTAGTGGTTCTTTTCCTTTTGGCCAAAAGAACTAGAAAACAGTTACCTGCAGATGTTGTAGCTTGTAGTTGGCCTGGAACTGGTCTTCTAGACACAGAATCTTCCGATTAGTATTGATCCCAAAGTCCCTGAACAACACTATGAGACAAAATGAGACACCTAGCAGCATCAGCTTGTAACAATCCCATTTCCATCCATCCAACTGCCCTCCACCTTAACAAATTGGGTAAATGACTTCCCAGAGTCATTTTCTAAACTCTATTGACTATTGTCACCAAAACTGCCAATAGCAGTTGAAAATCAACACAACTTACGCTCAAAAGTACGATAGCTTGATACATGCATATTTTTCTCTCACTCATAAATATATGTTATTTTCTATAAAATAAAAGTGGAATTTATCATTTTTGAATAAATGGTTTTATAGTTTGTTATTATCAATCATGCAAACTGTGCATTCTGTTGTTACTACCATTTTTTATGGTGAGCTTCGCAAAGCATGTTGTACCTTAACTTTTTGAGGCCAGTGTATATTCTTTTAATAATTCCTTTTTTGGTAGTACTGACAGTATGAATAATCATATATATTTTTTTCAAAATCTGTTAAATTGTTTCTTTCCTTATTACAATATATTATAAATAATATGTTTAAAAAAGAGTCAACTTGTCTCTTTGTTCATGCTCATTATATTTCATCTTCATTCCTGCTTGATTTTATGACCTTTGTGTAATTTCAAAAGTGCCTACAGATTCTTATAGCTTGTGTATACCTTTATAACTAAATTGAGTTTAAATTTATGTAAAATCTTTTCAATATTTCTGTTTTATTTGTTTGATTGGGACCAGAAAATTTAAAGTTATCTTTGAATTGCTTATGATTTGCAAAATGAATGGAATTTCATATTTCCATTTATACCATAACAATTATTATTCAAATTTATATTCATTTATTTATGCAGTAAAGTATTTCCACTCCCCTCTGAATGTCAAACATAAATATAGGTGAATGCCTTATTATCCCATCAGTTTACCATACTGAATAAGGCTTTTAAAAGAAAAGAAATTGGAAATTTTGCAATCATTCATATTTTATTATGTTTAACATTTTTAACAGTTATCATATATGATATAAAAATAAATTATGTTTAAGTTAATAATTTTATGATTATTTGAAACCTTGATTAAAAACATTCTAATTTGTTCCTTTTTAGTTTTTAAAAATCTTTCTTTTTCTTTTCTTTCCCCTTACTCTTTCTACAGATTTTAGATGTTGATCGTATGCTTGCAAAAAGTGCAACACCAGCTGATGTTGCTGCTCAAGAAACAACCCAGCAAAATATGGAAACCCATCCAGTTATACGAACTTTATATGATCATCTTGAGGTAAGCGAATCTTTTAAGGCATCTTAAAATGAGAAATATATCAGGAGGACTGTATAGCGAAATAAGTTAAGAGCTTTAATTTTTTATTTGTACAATTTTTATAACAATTGTTTATTCTTCCTCTTTTATTTGCATTATTTACAATTATTTATTTATCCTAAGAATATAAGTTAATATATATTCTACATAATTTTAAAATCAATAAAAAAAATTATAAATATACAATTTAAAGATAAGGCTTGTTTTATTTTCATTGCTTGTTTCAATTTGTTTATTATTATTATTATAAATATTAATATTATTGCTCTAGTCTTTTAGAAGTATAAAATTAAATAATTTTTTCTTTTTTTTTAATAATGGGGATACAGAATTCTTATAAATTATGAAAATAAATTGTTTCAGACATTTTTATTTTCTGTAAAACAATACAGAATGCAAAAGTTTTTTTTTATTAATACTTTTTTAGTTTTTTGAAAATAATGGATGAAATGTTTTTCTACTTTTTTTAATAAGAGCAACATAATTAATTTTCAATTGTCAAAATAACTATTTTAGTCTTTTTGGTTAGTTTGTTTGAATCATTTTAGAATATAACTGACTGAAAAAATATTCAAAGATAACTTAATCATTTTCCAGCTTTCAAATCATGAAGGGATTGAAACTTCCTTAATTAGTAGTGATTTACTTTAAAACAAATTTAATTTGTATTTTATGTGAAGTAACATTATTGTTTTGTAATTTTTTCCATTGAAATTATTTTTAAACTAACTTTTAATTTACTTTAAATATACAGTATGACAAAATTAATTTTTTGAATTTAAAACCTTACATTTTTTTAAAAAAATTGAATCAAGTTTATACAAATCAAATTTTTAACATGCCTTATGTTTTTAATATATATTTATTTTCTGTTGATAATTCAATAGGAGGTTACCTGCTTAGAATTTCATCCTACAGAACAAATTCTAGTCTCTGGGAGTAGAGATTACACTATCAAATTTTTTGATTACTCAAAACCATCCGTAAAACGTGCCTTTAGAACCATTCATGTAAGTACCTTAATAGTATAATTATATTTTTCTGATAATATACTTAATCAGTACATTTTTATTATTAATTGATATGCAATGCATTATCTGGATGACTAATATGATAGTGAGCTTTTTGTCCTTCTAATCTTTTATTTATTGTATGGTTGGGTAATGTTATTTTTTATTTTAACTATGTTACTTAATTCTGTCTTATAAAAAGTGAAAATTTTTAATATCATTATTGAATGATGTTTTTACTAAAGGTTTTTTTTTATTAATTTTATTTTTCTTTATATTTTACATAGGAAGCTCATGTTGTAAGATGCTTATCCTTGCATCCATCTGGTGATTATATTTTAGTTGGAACACATCATCCTGTTCGTAAGCTTAGTTTTCCTTGTCTGTTAATACCTAGTTTCCTATATAGGAAGATGTTCTTTATTTGATTAAAACTTACCCATTCATGACATTGCTTATTTTTTTAATTGTCTAAAATACCCATTTTTATCCTAACACTTAAAAATTTTTTGACTAATATATTTTAGAAATCTTTATTCTTGATACTTTTACTGACTTTTTTAAATGTTTTTTTTTTTAATTAAAATGTTTTAGGAGAGTTTGATTTTATTTCATATGTAAATTTTGGTATTTTCAACATAATTTTAATTTAAAGCATTATGTAGTGATTTTTTACTAAATCTGTTTTAAGAGCAGCTAAAAATATGATTTTATTGTGTGATTTTCATTATATATAGAGAGAAAGAGGTGGGAGGGAGAGATCCTAAAAGTATTGATAGTATCAATTAATCTTTAAAAAAAATAATCATGCTTTTATTTTCAGTTCGTTTATATGATGTACGAACTAGTCAGTGTTTTGTTAGCGACCAGCCTGATGATCAGCATAAAGCTCCTGTAACAATGGTAAGTATAGTTACTCTTAAAACTTTTATTATGTCATTTCTTTTTTCCAAGATATAGTTTATATTATTGACTATGTATTTTATCAAGATATATTATTTTCTATTAATAGGTCAAATATAGCCCAAATGCAAATATATATGCTACATGTTCAAAAGATGGTGATGTCAAATTATGGGATGGTGTGAGTAATAGGTGCTTCAACACTTTTCCAGGGGCCCATGATGGATCTGAAATATGTTCAGTTCAATTTTCTCGGAATTCTAAAGTGAGTGCATATTCTTAATATATTTACCATTTATTGCATAATATATGAACTGTATAATGGTATCAAAGTAATTTTATTCACCTAAAATATGTTTACTCATATTTTTCAATTGCAAACAGAATATAGAAAATTATTCTTTTTTGGAGGGTAGGCAAAATAATGGGAATGAAAATTGAAAATAGAAAAATGGGAATTGAAAATTGAAGATAGATTTTTATAACTCCTATTAATAAAATAAACTGTTTTAGAAGATGGAAGAAAATTGCTTTCATTACTAGATTGAGTATTATTTATCGATTGAATTCTTTGATAATATACTGGATAAACATTTCATCTGTTTCTTTAAAAAAAACTCTCTCTAAAACTATGATGACAAAATAATTAGTTTTTATAAGTATATACCTTTTTAATTTGGCTACAAAGTATGTGGTTGGCAACATTAACTACTAATGAATATTTCATAATTAAGTTTAATTAATTAATCAATAATAACAGATTTATTTAAATCTATTCCTATTGATTTTTTGAAACCAACAAATAATAATTTTAGCTAAAAAATGTTAAACACCTTTCAGGTGCCTTGGAATCTTTAAAAACATATGTTCTATTGAAAAAATATGCTAATTAAAAATTGTCTGTATTGTTAAAATAGCCATTTCATTTATGCTCAGATAAAAAAAAATGTTGCATATAAATTTTTTTGAATCTTACCTTTCTGTTCAAGTTACTGGGTTATAATGTAATGTAAGACTAATGATTAAAGCGTTGATAATGATTTAAGTTAAACCTAGTTGATAAGTTACCACCCTTCAATAAATCATAATTAATTTGAATTTTATATATATATATATATATATAT
>JAOUZG010048650.1:971509-994394 GCA_026289955.1 Argiope argentata | reverse complement strand
TAACATCTACGATACTGAAGTCGACTTTTGTATTATGGTCATGTTACCCGGCTACAGGCCCTAGCATCATATCGCGACTTTCAATGCAACATTGGGGACCTTGACAATGCAACCTCATGCAACGGTCGTAGTGCCATCTGCCTGCAGCAAAATCGTCAGACTCATTTGATGTAGGCAAGCAAACAAACAAAAATCGTCAGACTCACTTGACGAGAAAGAAGCAACTCCTTAAGTATCATATGAGGAACACGCATTTTCAAGACATTAAATATTCCTACAGTTCAGTTTCCGTGATATTATAAAATTAAATTTAATGATTGAAAATGGGGAATTTCTCGCCTAATTGGGCTTTTGAATATGCTTTATTCTTAAGTTTTTTCTTGAATGAACACATAATAATAACTGGCTTAAAATTTTGTTTTCTTGTGTTTAACAAAATATTAAATACGACAAGATGAAAAAACTGCTATTGTTTGTACTCCAAGACCAAATGTGGCAGATAAATTGATGTACTATTATTAAATGACTTTTGAATGACCTACAATGAAAAAAAAAAGGCCTCTTTTAAAACCTTTTTACATCTCATTGTGGTTTGATTTCCGCAGGAAATTTACGTCATATAGACATCGACATTTTAGAAACATTTACCGCAAGTAATCCAAAATGTCTTGATATTGTGACTTATATGTTAAATCAGAAATTAATGATGATAAATTCAAAATTCTTTAGACAAAGAATTACTTCCTTTAATACTTAAGTAAAATGGATGTTACCTTAATAACTGCGGTTGCTTAATTCTCATGCGTAGAAACTCAATTTTTAATGTAGGTACTGGTTAAACAACTTCGGGAAACTTTCTGCTGATGCTTTTAGATCGAGTTTATATTCGCAACTTGGATTTTCCTGTCTATTATTAATTAAATAATTTGTAAAGGAAAAAAATCTGTAATTTTCAGGATATTTTATTCTTTCGAATGTTGTAAGACAAGTAAAGAAAGAGGAATTAAAGTAGGATATCGATTTTATTTAATATTTTTTTATTTTATTTTTTGGTTCTATGAAGGAAATATATTGTTCAATCAATAGCCAAAAAATCGAAACGTGTTTTTAGCTCCTCGAGTACGAACAAAAAGAGAAAGTATTGTATATGTCAACAATTGTTTATTTGGCTATTTGGTAATGCTGGATGAACACAAAATGATATTTATCGTGTCATTTATGGTTAAAATTATTTTTTTCTTCTCTTTAACCGTAATGAGTCAGTGTAATATAATCGCTCATCATCTATAAAGCTCTACAGAATTTAAGAATATACTCGCCTTTATTATTTGTACTGTCACGAGTGAAGGTAGCGATACGAATCCGTGACGCTAGGGCCGGTAGCCGAGTAACATAGCCACTACAGTAAAAGTCTACTTCAGTATCGTAGATGTTATCTGGCTTATAAGACTAGCGCCACAGTACTCCCCCACCAGTGAGTCGGACGAGAGACGAACGATTTTGAAAGCGCCAAGCGTATGTCGAGCGAGTAGATTCATTGATGCGTTGAGTTAGCGACGGCTTTGTTTGCCCATAGATGGCACCACGGCAGATCAGAAAGTTACGATTGTCAAGGTCACCAATGTCACGAGTGAAGGTCGCGATACAAACCCGCGACGCTAGGACCGGTAGCCGAGTAACTTGACCATACAGTAAAAGTCGACTTCAGTATCGTAGATGTTATCTGGCTTATAAGGCTAGCGCCACAGTACCATTGCCGGCGTCATTGCACAGAGGAAGCGCATCTTCCTCGTGGTCTGGACGTTCTGGATTCGAGTCCCGGTTAGGGCATGGTTGTTCTTCTGTGTGCTATCTGTGAGTTTTGTGATTGTGCCCCCCTGTAGAAAGGGGCTATGCAAGAGAATGAGTGTGTGTCATCCTCATATGAACTAAAAGTCAGACTTCTGCCCTCGGATGCTCAGAGGTCCATACCCTGAGGAGCTACTGCATCCCCTATTTCCATTGTAAAGCTGACACGAAATCATCATCATTTGTGCCATTTCATCGACATAATCGGATGCACAAATTCTAGCAATTCAGCGAGCTTTTTTGTGCGTGTAATGAGACTAATTTTTCACTAAGTTATTGCTATTTTTTCAACATTCTTTTAAAATTTTGTATTCCACATTGCATTTCCTGTTGTTAGTGTTGGGTCTCTATTTGTATAAATCCGATTTTACTGTTTTGATTTGAGTATTCGTGAATATAATAGATGAGAAAATAAAATTGCACAAACACAAAAATCCTAAAATTATTGAGTGTATAGATTAATTCTTTTTTCATTTCTTGTTAGTTGCCTTTAGAGATCGGCTAACTCGCCGAAGATATCGATTCTATTTAATTTCACTCAAATGGTTTAGATGTAACTTCGTGTCCGTGATTACGTTTAATTGTCAGACATCAATCCATGCCATTTTAATTTTCTCACATATGTTCTGTTTATTGTCTACATAATACTTTCTAATATAGATTAGCGCCATGATATTATAGTGCTGTTAAAAATGTAAATATTTTGTTTATTTATTTTAAATATTAACTTCAATTTTTATACGACTCATAAACTCAATAGATATTTAAATGTAGCCTTGTTCTTTTAACTTTCAACAATGCAACAAATCACGCGATCTAATATTTAATGAAGTATTGAAAACAGTTTGAGTTTTAGAACAACAATGTAATCTTTTGCTGATAATTATTCAAATTATTTTTTAGTTGCCAAAACTCAGAAAAAATTCATATGATTATTACGTCTTTAGGCGTCTTTCCGATGACGGGATGTTTTTTCCAAGGATAAGTTGTACCGTGGTCGGTAATGGTACTTAGGACTCAACTTTAGTTCCCGCTATTGCTGTCCAGTCATTCATATTTAACCCGAATGCCTTTAACTAGCCGGGTGGGAGTAGCCTTGTGTAGTTCTCTTCAGTGTTTTTTTTTTAAAATATTATTAGGTAATTATATTTTATTTTGTTTTATAGTCTGCAAAAAACTTGCTTTCTGTGTAACCTATGTGCATAGTTTAATGCGCATTTTTTCTCAGGATATATGATGCAATATATACCAAAATATAATAATAATAGACTAAAAATAAGTCATGACCGAATAAAAGAACTGAACATATGGAAAAAGTTTATAATTTGTTTTATTACAAATATCTAGAAGTACAGATGAATCCAGTCCAAGAACTTGCTAACAGTTGTAAAGCCACCATATTGCTTGGGATTACCACACCCCTGTGGACTTCCCCAGCTAACGATACCTTCCAGAACCCATTTTCTCTCCTTTGATGAATCGTCCGTGAAAACCATGGGCCCGCCACTGTCGCCACTGCAGGCGTCGGATCTTCCAGCCTCGAAACCGGCGCAGTACATGTTCTCTGTGACGGTCAGAGGGAGATCCGATTCTGCATATCCCTTCTCGCATCTGTCACGTTCCACGACAGGTAGCACAGCCTGCTGTAAAGTCTCGGCATAAGTTTGATTTTCGTTCATACCCCATCCTGTAACCTGAAAATAGAATATAGTTTCTGAGTAAGTTAGAATGGAAGGTATGTCTTGTGTGTTTTACCATTAAATATATGAAGGCGAATGTATTAAAATATAGTGGAAGCAGTCTCCTTCCAAACTTTTAGCATACATTCTAATAAATATTGTTAAGTTTTTAGCGTAGCGGGTTCGGATTGAATGGACTTTATTTGAGGACAGCACAAACAGATTTATTTACAGCTATTTACAAGTATTTACAGGATATGATAAAGTAAAACTTCAGATAAAAATAATCTAGCAATCAACATTCACTTACAGCGTAAATGCAAGCCTTACGCACAATAAAAACAGACTGCAAAACAGCTATCGTATAGCACAGCAAACATTAAATCACAGCGGGCTCAATAACACAACGTTTACAGCAAATGTAAACACAGATCACTAATAACAAGCGAGAATCCGCTAGTCCAGCGAAATGCTTCTCTTCTGACTGAGAAACTCTCAACTTATTAACTCACTCCGCTCATCTTACGGCAACCCTTCCCTTATATAGACGGTCGAGTGTCACGAGAAGCAACGCGGCGCAGCTAGAACTGTCTCGGGGCTACTAGAATATTCCCCTCGTCAAGTTAACTCGGCTGGCGCGAAGAACCTAGTGGAGCGTCGCCAACGTTTTCTACTTCGGCGCTTGTAACAATATGTATTATTAATCGTATGCCAATGCCTATTGGAGTGCGAATTTTAGCTGTTAGTCGCTTGGATACGGTTAAGAGCACTAAAAAAATAAAATGCGCAATCTTGACGCATTTTTTTTCTCAACCCATTGAAACCAAATTTTGTACTAAAAACTTATGAGTTATTATACGTATGAGTTATTATACGTGTGTGGAAGTATGTATAAACACAATAACAGTTATTATATTTATACGTAACTTGCAGTACCCGCACGGCGTTGCCCGTGGCATAGCATCCAAGAAGAAAAATTAGCTTTAAACTTAACTCTAGCCTCTACCCGATATGACACGAGCATTTTACTCAACATTCAACAAACATAAAAATGTGTTTAAAAATTATCAAAAACAACTACAAGAAATTTTTTTACAGCACACTTTCAGAGATATTTAGACTGTTTCAAAGGTAAAAATATGATAAGTCCGTAAACAAAACGTGGGCGATCCTTTCGAGATTGCATTTCCTTCTTTTCGGCACAATGAGTTTTGTATCGCTGTGAATTATCAGCCATAAACAAAGAAATGTAACGCCTATGCATACCACAGCTCTTGCTATTTGCACATGCGCGTAAGTTAAAATCGCAATTATGAAACTCTCTTTTTGATTTTGATTTGATTTAAATGTTCTAAAACCTTTCCCAATAAATGGTCTTCAAAATTCTACAAATATCTTCAATATCAATTCACTATTTCTCGAGTTTTTGTGGTTCCAACATGCAGACACTTTCAGGAGACTTCCTTTTATACTATGGATAGATATATGGTCGTCTACACTATTTTACTATGGATAGATATATGGTTCTACACTTTTTACCATAAATCTATGTATCAAATTTTATACATCTAGTTGTTTTCGTTTCGCAGCTTTCGTTTCGTTTGCACAAGATCAGACAGATTTCTTCACATTGAATTTCAATCAAAGTTTAATGGAAACACAAAAATTTGACGAAAAATCTATTTTCACCAGATTGTTATGTTTCTACTTCTCGTTTTTATTCTTCTGACTAGCATTGCTGGTTAAATCCTAGTGTACGGTATCCCTTTGGCGCCATTTTGGAAAATGTCGCCAAACATCTGAACAACTCAACAGGAACCATAGCTAAGGCAACCAGCCAACAAGCATGCGTGGCAGAAATGACGTCACGGCTTCTCGGTATTAAGTCGCCAAGTCAAGGGGTACTGTATACTAGGATTACACCATATTACTTACTTCATTCTTCTGAGAAACCGTTTTTATGTTATTGTGCTTCCGGACAGACAATTTTAAAATGTGTCTTTTGGACTCATGGAGGTTTAAAACGTGAAGATTCGCCAAAATTTCGAATTTGAACTCCTTGATGATTACAATACTATTATCTATGTATACTTCGCATGAATGAAATTTAAAAAACGGAATGCAAGATTTATTACGAAGGTGAGATGAAAAGTTTCCGGCCTCACCTAGAGGTGTCGCTCCCGGAATAACTTTAACTAAAGCACTTCAAAGTGCCATCGTTGCTCAAAACTTCTTGCATATTTTAAAAATTTTGTATTTAGTTTTTTTTATACCGTGCTCTTTTAAATATTTTCTTCTTTTTTTTCAGCCGAGTATGGAAAAAACTTAAATACCAGCTGTGATAAAATCGGATCGGATTTTATTATATTGTTACAAGCGGGCGAGCGGCACGAAAACTCGCCAAAGTTGGCGACGTTTGGCGAGGAGCCTCGCGCCAGCTTGATTGGTTTGGCGAAAGGAATAGTCTAGTAGCTGCTAGATTGTGCGCGTTGTTTTGAGAATTTTCACGAGATTCAGGTGCACGCGCTTTTCGGCTATATAAGGACGAATAGCCGGAGCGAGTAGTTAGTTGAGAGTTGGCTTTTTTCCATACTTAAACTCTTATTTTTGATGATTTAAATCAGCTCTAAGTCTTAAGTTCTCGCAAGGTGCATAACTCCACACCCACCACCCCTAAATAGCCAATCAAAACCTGTCCTGACTCTCGCCAACTCACCCACCTCTACTCCTCAACAACTACTACTTAAGGGCCTGCAGAACTTTTCCAGTCCACTTCGCAGACGGTCACGTATGTAGCTGAAAGCAACGTGGAAGCATTTCACCATGACTGGGGATAAGCCCTTGCCGGGGCTAGGAGCCCCAATAATCCAACCACTAGCGAGTAGTTAGTTGAGAGTTGGCTCTGAAATAAAAAGCGTCTCGCTGGACTAAAGGATTTGTGAGCTATGTTTGCGTTTGCTGTTAACGCTGTGTTATTGAGCTCGCTGCGATTTACTGTATCTGTGCTATACGATAGCTGTTTTGCAGTCTGTTTTTATCGTACGTAAGACTTGAATTTACGCTGTAATTGACTGTTGACTGCTGGATTGTATTTATCTGAAATTTTTACTTTATTAATTATCCTGTAAATAACTGTAAATAGCTGTAAATAAATTTGTTTGTGCTGTCCTCATACAAAGTCCATTCAATCCAATCCCGCTACGCTAAAAACGTAACAATATTTTTTTATAAAAGACTTATTCCTAAATGATATTAAAACTTAGCTAGATTCTATACTAAGGGAATCTTCTACATTTGTAATAATTAAAATATGGGTTGCAAACTTTAAACGGGGTCGTACAAGCACTCTGGGGTTGGAGAATTCTGGAAGATCCAAATCAGCCTCTACAAATGAAATCGTTAGAAAAGTTCTCAAAAATGTTAAGAATAATCGCCGATTGAAATGGACAGAGGTTGCTGAGTCTGTTAGTATATCCAAAAAATGAACATATATTTGAACCAATATTTCGGGTGCGAGAAAGTTTTCAGCAAGATGGGTACCACGTTTGATGATATTGGATCAAAAACTGCAGCGCATGATAATATCGGTGCTGTACAATTCAAACCCACTGATTTTTTGCTGCTTTTTCCTACTGTGTGAGAGACATGGATCCATCTCTCTACTCCAGAGACCAAAAAACAATCAAAACAGTGGACAGAGAAGCACTAAAAAAGCAAAAAGTGCGCCATTTGCTGGAAATGTTGTGGCAACAGTTGTTTGTGACCTTAAGGGAATTTTACTATTGAATTATTTAGAAAAAAGCAGGACCATTTAAGTTGAATATTATGCAAATCTTTTGGATAAATTGCATTCCAAAATAAAAATAAAAACTAGGTTTGGCCAAAAAGAAATTCCTGTTTAACCAGGGCAATGCTCCCGTGCACAAAGCTGTCAATGTGATGGCAAAACTTCATGAACTGAAGTTTTGAAATTCTTCCGCGTGCATCCTTTCTTCTGATTCTCCCCTAGGAGTACAATCTCTTCATCAACCAGAAAAAATTTCTCCATTGGAAGGAAATCCTATTTGGACATCCGAGTAATTTCAGCAAACAATACCTAATTTGAGGCCTTAGAAGAAAGCTCTAAAAGAGAGCGGATCCAAGCATTACCACACCGCTGTGGCAAGTGTTCACCTTTGGAAGGGAACTGCGTTGAAAAGTAAAGCAATCATTAAACAGAATTTTCTTATTTTTCTTGTTAGGCCGGAAACTTTTCACCTCACCTTCATATCTCATTACTTATTTTAACTGTAAAAGTCTTTGAATAAATGCGATGATCTCACATTCATAAATTTATTATAAAAGTGTCACATTGTTTTCATCTGTCTCAAAACAAATCGAAGTAATGACTGTCGTATTTCATTACAATCTAGCTGCTTTCACCAATGAAGAATATAAAATGGAGGCGTGTTATCTAATTTGTCGCGTGAACGGTAATCGTGGATAAATAAGAAGTATAAAAACAACAGAAGTTTGAAAAAGTTAGATTTTTATTTGTCAAGATTTTTTTTACAAGTCCCTATAATGTACTCGCCATTTCTGTAAGTATCATTACTTTTGTGCATCTTCGGTGTACGTGTACATGCCAAAAGGGTAGACATACTTCGAATGGAAATTCAATTTTTGATGCGAAGAAGTCTTCAGTCTCTTCAGCATTGAGTAAGTACAGGGTGTCCATAATTAAACAACCCTATTTTAAAATTGTCTACAGGTGAAACTATTGTTCAGAAAGTTATGAAATTTTGTATAGGACAGAATGAAGGGATGTCCTATACAAAATTGAGTTGAATGTAATTGAAATAATGAAAAGATGTTTGAGCAAATAAAAAAAAAGTTCAAAATTTCGCCATCAGGATTTAAGTCTGGAGACTGGGGAAAACACAGATCACGAAAGCGACGATTGATGACACATTCTTCTATAAAATTATTTAGGGAAAAATCCTTTACATAACACTAATGTGTGGAGGAGTTCCATCTTGCATGAAAATTGTACTCAAAAGGCACTGACGCGCTTACTGCGGTCAACTGTGGAACATGCTATATTACAATTCCAGATGATAGCAGAAAATGATAGCCATCATGTTAAACATGTTTTGTTGTAGTTAAATTTGTTAAAAATATGCTAAATGTGTAATTCATTTGAAAAACTATTTTTAACTATTTTATTATTATTATTTTTATTTGCTCAAACAAATTCTCATTCATTCATAATGTCATATACAAAATTCCATAACTTTCTGAACAATAGTTTCGCATGTAGACAATTTTAAAGTAGGGTCGTTTAATTATGGACACCCTGTACATTGTTTGGTCATAGTTTTTCTAGACCGATTCTTTGAATTGGAGCAAAAATTTAATGATATTAACTGCGCTAACGAATAGTTCTGTAAGTGTGCTAGTAAAATATAAGAAAGATGAAGTTTCTGTTTCTTGTACTTCTAACCATTTCTGATTCAAAACTATTTAAAAAATTGCATTGTCTTAAATTAATACGCTGAACCTTCAATTTTTATACTTATTTTGTTTGCAGATAGAATTGCTTCTAAATACGAGTTTCAATAGTTGTTGATTTTGTGCATCCCGTATCGAAGATATTTTCAATACTTTATTTCTCTTCTGTTTTCCTACATGAGTTACCGAAATGTTATTTATAAAAGTAAAATATCTAATCTTGAACAAGAAAATTTCCATGAAAAAAGAAAATATTTAACTTTTCTAATTCTGTATTCCTACAAAAGAAGCCTGGTATTTTGATGTTTTTAGATTAAAAATTTTTTAAATATTGGCAACAGTATTGGAAACTGTTAAAATAAAAACTACTGAAATGAATCAGCATTTCGGCCGGAAATATTAATTATATTTAATTTCATTTGAATCTCTCGTGCATAATTTGATATGCATGTTTCCTTTAAGGAAATGTTTTGGAGCATCAAATTGTTATAGATATTATCTTTTTTAGAAGCTACGCACTTGTTTTACTCACTGGTTTGTTTCAACAATTTTAATCATTGTATGACGTAATTATCTACGTTATTCAACATTTGAATGAATATTGACTCTTTCGTAGTTATGTTTTCAATTTCTTATTTTTAAAAAATGCAAATTGCAGAGATAAAAAAGAAAACCACTTTTCCTTATATTTAAGCAAAGAAAATAACCATTAAATAGCAATAAAGCAAAGAAAACGATTTAAATTTCATTTCAGTAATGTAAGCAATAAAAAGTTATACAAAAATGTGTTTATAATGTAGATTGTTGTTTAGGGAAGAAAGCAATTTTAACAAATAAGCTGATAACATTAAAAAAATCTAGGACCTGTATTTTTAATTAATTTTAAAATCCTTTTTTTAAATATTTGAAATAGTATCACAGGGAATTTTTTTAAATATCATTTTGTTTTTTAACTAAGCAAAATTCCAAATTAAAAAAAAACTGTCTCTATGTGTATATTCTGGCTCTCCAAAGTATACTTTTGCCACATTTTGTTCTTTGAGATAAACGGCTTGCCCTGTAGAGCGTCAACATACAATATTCTCCTTCAGTATAAGTAGAGAGACATTTACTGTTTCACAGATATTGTAATTGGAATTAAGTCTAATGCTTCTTTGCAACAATAACAGTAAGCCAATATTGGCTAATTAATATTTTTTGCAACAATTAGTATTCTTCGAAAAACATGTTCTATACGTACTACATATATATTAGCAATGACACATGATTGTCGCTTTATTCTAAATAGTTCTGTAATTTTATGCATCGATTTTATTACCAGATTATTTCCAATTCTCGGAAACGAGCAGTACCTCGAAATATATGTTACAGAAAAAGCCTTTGAAACTGCTGTTCACTGATCACGAGGATCTGGTGATATGATTCAGTTTTGGGATCCAGGGCCGTAGGTAGAAAATCTGATTCGGCCAAGAAGCTTTATGTGAGTTAGCAGGTACATGTTTAACCTGATGTCGGGAGTTTACCTTAGGGTGGAAATTTAGAAAGGAAGATGCCATCACCTCATTGTTTGATCATGGCTCAAAATTACTGAATAACCATTTATTGTTTGAAATTCGGTGTTAATATGATTTTTAAATAACTGATTTATAACAAGAGCATTAAATAAATAATTAAATGCGACATATTGAGCATTGCTTATTTTTATTCAAGAAATATTGTTGTTGTTGTTTCTTATCCCAGGTGGTGTAGCTAAGCTACACCATTTCTCTAAAACCAAAAATCTCGAGAAAGTCCAAAAACAGATTAGGGTCCTTTAAAATCTCGCCAGTAGTAAAGCACAAGCACTTCAGGATATGGCTAGGGGAAGCCTGTTCAGTCATGCACCAGTGACACTCGGAAAAAAGTTTCCAACCCTGTTGGAAGGTAAGAGTTCCAATGTGTTCACTTAAGAAGCGAGAGAGGGTCGTCTGCTGCTTCCTAGACATATTTAGTCTGTAGCACCAACGTGGTTAAACACCGAAGTACCAAGGGTGCACAGGTGGTATTCTCCAAAGAGCATTATTCAAGAAATATACAGAAGATACAAATGCCAGTTTCTAAGTCTTATTGTTTTGAATGGATTATAAACCCTATAAGAGTCATATTCCGTTATTTTGCACATTAGTTTCAATTCAAAAGTCGAATCGTGTTTCATACTTCATTTGTAATATCGAGATAAGAAAGGGTATTTAAAGTCAAAAAAGTTTATGAGATATGATTTAATAAAAATATGTAAATTTTTAATTATATAATGTCTTTAAATCATTTAAAGAAAAAAATCTAAATTTGGGAAAAATAAAGGAAACAAATTTGAGAAATAATAGTAGAGAATCGCAAACTTAATAGACAAATCAACATTTTTCGTTTCGATTTATTTTAAAGTATTTATTTGTCAATAAAATGAATTAAAAAACTGATTTTTATCTTCAAAACAAGAATTTTACATTTGTAAAGCAAATTTGATCATAATCAAGCTTCTTATGGAAAAAATAAAACTGTACATATTCTTCGAATTAAAATAAAGCTGCAAGTTCTAAAAAAATTTTGATCATGTAGACTCTCATAGAAAATGGAGAAATTTTCCAAAGGAACTTTGTGAAAATAAAATGCTGCCTCATCACTTTCAAAATTTTCATTATATATATTAAAAATATGATTACTTGTTTAAAGCTCTGCAAATTTTCTTCTTTTACTTTAAATATGTAATACATGGTCTAAAAATCATATAGAATTTCTGGATCAACTAATTATAAATCAAAGATGGAGTTTAAAATTTCAGAAGGAAGCATCTATTATGAGCATGTGTTTGAGCAACAATCTGGGATTCATTAAAACAGATATCTATTTCGGTATAAATAATTTAAAGAACAACTCTAATTTTAAAGATAACATATTCGGTTCAATAATTCTATCAAATTAATGATTAACTAAAACAGATTTTCTGTCAAAGTTGCACTGTTGAATGTGAACTTACCACTCCTCTTTTCCCTTCGACTAAATTATCTCTCGTGCTCTGTTCGGTGGGTAAGCAAATCGGTTGCACTCTGCTGTTCAGTTGCACAGGAGAGTCCAACTGCAGTAGAGCAATGTCCGCATCAAATAATCCCGGATCATAGTCTGGATGGATATGGATCTCCCGTATCTGAAAAATAAATGGCATTAGAACCAAATTACCAAAATCATTTTTATAAGAAATGAGACTTTTAAAATCAAAACTATTTTACAAGATTATTTAACTTGTCAATTAATCCTAGATCATAATATGGATAGACGAGGTTATTTCCAATTTTAAAAAGCAGAAGTTATGTATTAATTGCTTATTAATGTTATAAGTATTATTAATAATTAATCAATCATTATTCTTTAATTATTAGTCATTTTTAATTGGTAGAGACTATTCACTAATTACTTATCTCCGTTCGAACGGGTAAAGAATATAAATTTTGCTTAATGATTAGTTCCAAAATGCATCAAATGTAAATTTTAAATATTTTCTGATCTATTTTAATGTGTTGATATTTTGATGCCAAGATAGAAGAAATTCGATCAACCTTCGTATTACCTTCTGACAAATTTTCCAAAATAATATATTAGATAAAATACAATGCAAGGATTATGCGGTATTCTGATTTTTAATTTAAACAGAAAATTACTTTTACATAATTTTATAATTTAAATTTCAAAACAACTTGCATATAGAATCATCACTGCATACATTGATTCAATTTATAAAGTATAAGGCAAATAAGAAACATACAGACAAAACAAATGCAAGTTCAAAATGCTTACCGAAACCGCCAATTAGATAGGTTCCTTATTAGTTTTAAGTCACTAATAAGGAAATTTAACGTATAAATTTCCTTATTAGTGACTTAAAACTTCTGAGTGAAAGCGTAGAACTTGCAAGAGTTAACTTTGAGATGGAGCATATTCACCATGGGATTAAAATAAGTTATTGCAGCAGGAAAGCTGGACACGATACAGGGCCTGACTAAGGCAGGGGCTTACGGGGGAGTTGCCACGGACCTCACATAAATGGGGTCCCCAAATCAAATAGATTTTTTTAACGTTTCCGTCTTTAACGAATGTTATTTTAACTAAAGTAGTGAAGCAGAGGGGGCCCCAAAGACGCTTTTGCCCCGTGGCCCCAACTAGGCTAAGTCGGGCCCTGACACCATAACTTAAGCAGTGATATCCAAACAGTTATATGCTGTATCATCTACTGGATTTCGTTTGAAAAAGGCAAATTCTAAAATACCAACCATGCTGATTGTGGATTAACAAAAATATCTTCAGAATTCAAACCCTTCCCAGATGTCTTGAGAAGGGTTTGCCAATTTATACATCCCGCTGTTAAGCTGTCAAAACTGAATTAGGAAAGAGCTTTTTACATTGTTGTTTTGACAATTGAATGCGTATTTATTATTCAAACGAATCGCCAGATATTTATAGGTTTATAACTTCTACGTTTATAATGGATTTGTTAGTTCTTAATTTTTTCATGAATCCTTAATAAATTATGCATAGATAAAATAATCCTTAATTTTTTAGTTCTTAATTAAAAAAGAACAGAAAAATGGATTAAAAAAGAGTATGGGCCAAATAAGAACGCGATTCTTAATGGATTGACGCTTATATATGATTTTTATGTACCACAATAGTTAGTATGCAATATTTTGAAAAATTGTTTAATAGCTATTTAATAGTTTCAATAAATAAAACATTGCATAATGAATACAAAGCACATTTCCAATGAATCTAGAAAAGAAAAAAAAACTTTACCTTTCTGACTAGCACATATTCGTCGTCCTTGCTGTCTTGCCTGTGATATTTCCCGAAGTAAATTTGGAATTTGTCTGGCTCTATGGTGAGCGTCGTGCCGGCATAAGTGACGCAGTGGGCGGCGGTTATGACCCACTGCTCATTGAGCAGTGCAGCCCCGCATAAAAGGAACCACTGGTCAAAATCCGCGTAGAATCGGGCGATGCCCACCTGCCAGGGCCATTGTCCAACGTCCGTCGCATTCCCGTTGACTATGAATGGAGATCGTGGGGAATCTGATCGTCCACACACTGGAAAGGATTGGGATTTAATTTCTGATTAATAACCAACACTAAATAAATTTTTAATTTTTTGCCTTCTTAAAATTATTTAATTTATGTGTTGTGTTCTTTATTTATGAGCTTATATTTATTTTTCATTTACTAATATTGGCCCAAGTGTTGCAGTTATACTAATTAAATAAGATTCTGTAAAATTAGCATAAATGTAAATAAATGGATTTCATTATAAAAACAGATTACCATTTAAAAATGATTTTAATCTAATTATAATAATTTTAAAGAATATCTTGTAACTTTAAACAAGTAGCTTTTGTATATATATATAAATTTATTTATTCATTTATTGTTACTAGGGAATGGTTCGGGCGATTTGGGTCAAATTTTATATTTAGGTAAGGTTTTTCTTTTTAATTGTATCTATATTGGTGTCTTTCCTGAATAGAACGTGAAATGTTTCGATAACTAACTCTTACAGTAAGTATATCCAACTTTCGCTTCGAAGTGTGGGCAATGCAGTATAGTGGTCAGATTAGAATGAATGGCGCTATTCTATATGTTGCAGTTTTTACTCGATTTATTTTTTTACTCATGCATTTAAATTTAACATTTTTGCCTTTTAATTTTGTCTATATAAATTTTACACACAAAAACATTGTATCTAATTATTAGAGGCTTTTTTTTTCTATTTGCTAGCAAGCTGAAAATGTCATTCAGCGTTATATGGGATTCGATTTCGCCGTGGTAAAACTAAGCCTAAGCTCAAAAATATAAGAAATGATAGATGAACTAAAAAATGATTATTGTAACAAAACATATTATTTCGAATAACATGTTAAATTAAGTGCATTCGTGATTTTTTTAAAGTTTAAATTTCCATCTCATTTGTTGGCAAGATTGAAAAAAGATTCATTTATAATTAGTATTTGATACATATCTGTATATTTTCTCAAAAAAAATGACTAGCGAAGCCTGGTCTTCCAGATATTACTCTAATACAAAGTAAAATAATAAATAATGCAATTGATAAAAATTAGGAGTGATACAATCCTAATTCATTAATAAAGATGACTTATCTGAATTAAGAACATCTTAATCTTTTTATCCTCAGCGAGTGATACAATTTTCGATTTCTGGAGTAAGCATGCAAATACTTATAATATTTTTAATTTTAGAATAATGAAAAGATTAGAATATATTTCAATGCACTTTTGATTTCAATGACCCCAATATTTGTTGCCAATATATTGACCTAAACAAACAAGCAGAATGGTTCCTCAAGAACCCTATTTTCAGTATTATTTCCCTAGTCAAACCTTGATTTTTTTTACTTTGATGTTGGCACTTTTGGCGATGTGAAGGAGAACATTGAAGTAGATTACAACCAGGATATATTTCTTCATATCTTCGAAAAAGAATACATCATCAGTTATATCAATTCCCGTCTCCAAGTAACTGTTATCGATATGAAATGTAAACTTTTTTCAGGAAATATTATTTTTAAGTATACATTTATCTAGTCTGTAATAAAACAGAGTAGAATAATATTATAAATAGAAAATATTGCCACTGACCTGGTATGCAGGTGGGTGGCCTTCCACTCCATTCTCCTTCGCCTTGGCAACGCCTCGTACGAGACCCTATTAATTTGTAATATCTGGATTCGCAATCATACATGGCACGCACTCCTATCCTGTGCAGGCCCGGCGGCAGAGAGATTGTTTCTGGCTCCTGCGTCGTGGCAGGTGGTAAGTTTTCAGGCAAGCTGGCCGATAACCCGACGGGAAGTCGAGCAGCTCTATGAAATGTTATTCATTTATTTTTACTGTACATTAAATAAATAAATACAGAAAATTGTTTGCATCATTTTTGTCAAAAGTAAAAAGTACGTACGCCATATCTGAATAAAGCTGTAAAAAAGCCATAATAAAATTTAAAATAAATGAAGTATTATGTTTTTTTTCAACTCAAAGTTTGTCTATTTAATGCAAGCGATTTGAGAATCATTAAATTCATGGAGATAATAATTTTTTCAGCCATCTGATGTCCCATAATAAAACAATAAAATAAATATTTCATAAGAAAACATGATCTTCTGTAAACTGCTTGGTATCATTATCAAATTCTTGTTTATTTACTTAGTGCATTTATATGATTATAAAATGTTTAGTACAGCCGGCGTCCTGGCATAGGGGTAGCTCGCCTTCCCCATGATCTGGGCGTCCCGGTTCGGACATGGTTGTTCTCCCATGTTCTATCTGAAAAGTATTTAAATGTTCCCCCTTGTAAAAAGGAGATGCGCAAGCAAATGTGATGAGTGTGTAGCAAAAGTCATACTCTTGACCCTAGTTGGCGCTTCTACGAAACAAGAGACGCTGATTGGGCTTAAATCGCTGACTGCCTTTACGAGCTTGTCTATGACATGTGCCATAAGAAACAACAACGTGATCAAAGTGAGAAATATAGAGATAGTTATCAAAATAGCGGTATTGTTAATATTAATAATAACAAAATAGCATATTTTAAAATAAAGATGACAGTAAAAACATTTCATAATTGTTTGGATTGTAAAAGTAGATATTAAAAAAAAATCTCTGCTGCGATGCTAAAATCTTGTTTGTTTTTTAATATCTACTTTTACAATTTTTTTTTACTTTCTAGTATACGGAGTCAAAATATAATACTTCTGAAAAAATTATAACACGATATTTTGACGAATCTCCATGTTTTACACTTTTTTTCAGCTTGAAAAACACATTTTGTAAATATCTTCGTCTTCCTCTCTGCGACAAAGATAACTCAAAAACGCTTTGAAATAGACAGATGAAATTTGGTAAACGATCTTTGTACTAAATTTGTAGATGTCTTTCAAATAATCCGGGTTGTTCAAATATGATTTGACACGATAATAACAAAGCGAAAAAAAATACAGATCTATAAAATTTTACGGCACAGATTTAATATCTACAGTCTAGACACTAGTTAAATTTTGAGCTAAATTCAAAAAAGACTTGACCGTCTGTCGATCTTTTCTTTTAGTAACATGTAAATGAGATAATTGGTAGTCGAAATGTATTAAACTAGCAGCACTTGCACAGAGTTGCCCGCGGCATAACATCCAAGAAGAAAAATTAGCTTTAAACTTAAATCTAGCCCCCACCCGATATGTCTTGGGATGTTACGCAACATCAAAGAAACATAAAAATATATTTAGAAATTATCAAAAATAGCTACCAAACAATTTCTTATTGCATATATTCATAAATATTTAGACTGTTACAAAGGTAAAAATATATGTCAGTAGACAAAACATAGGCGATCGTTTCGAGGTCGGATTTTCTTCTTTTCGGCATGATGAGATTTGAATTACTGTTTAAAATCCGACGTAAACAAAGAAATGTATCGCATATGCATACCACATCTCTTTCTATTTGTACAAGCGTAGTTTGAGGTTTTGCACGGATAAGTTAAAGTCGCAATTATAAAACTACCCTTTTTATTTTGATATGATTTTAATGTACTAAAACCTTCCCCGGTAAATGCTTCACAAAATGGTATAAATATTTCCAATATCCGTTAACTATTTGTCGAGTTTTTGTAGTTCCAATATACAGACGCTTTCAGAAGACTTCATTTTATACTATTGATTTGGTGTGTGGTTTTGTAATTAAAAGTACAATTTGTGTCAAACTGTTTTTCAATAGGTTGGGAATAAATGCATCTAAAATATAAATTCGATTTTCGAATACTATTAACCGTATGCTCAGGAATTAACAAAATAAATCGCTAAGATCACTTGATTGGTTTAGTAAAAATGTAACATTTAGATCAAAGATTAATTTCTGTAACTGTTGTACTCCAATGCTATGCAAGGCGTTCTCTAGAATAACACTTTTATTAGATAATATGAGAAAAAGTTTTACGAAACTCGCGCTCTTTTTTTAATATTTCTTTACCACCTTTTCTTTGACATGTAAGTCCGCTCTTTGATGTTAATCCTATTGAATGACTTGTGATAAATTCAAGTAATTCTGTTTGGGATAGCAATTGCTTTAAATTCAGCAATAGATACTCAATAATTCATTGATTTAAATAAATTTCTGATTTTATAAAATAGCAAAATGAAATAATAATAGTCCAGGTAAGTTGAAAATACGGCTCGGCAACTCACCTACTTCCCATTATCCCTGCTGAATGAATTGCGGCTCTCTGCTGCGTTGCTGTCTTTAATGGCGGTAAATATGTCACAAACCCTCCTATCGGAGTAGGTGGGTCTTCACAAGCATTCACTGCATAAGAAAATGCGTTTCTCAGAATTTTAGTAAATCAACAGTTATGCATGTTTTCCAATTTTTAAAAAATGCTTAATTGTAATATTATCATTTTAATTGGGATTTTGTTAAGTGAAAACTCAAAAACAGTGCTACTTTTTATCGTTTGGTTATAATTTATGTTTTAAAACTGTTTACATTAAGATAAAACGCAATATTTACTTTTTAATGAGTTGTTGCCTAACATACAAGTAATTGCATCATGCAGAAGCGAAACTCAAAATTGTAGCAACCATGTTCCTTTCAGAGTCAGAATTTAAGAAATTGCAACTAATTTTGAAAGTTGCAACTAAAATTTAGAGCTTGCTATAATAATTATTATCGTTGAAATCGATACAATTATTGTGAATTTTCGATTAGGTGAACACTTAATTATTAACTGAGCACGATTGATTCTTTACTGTAAATGTCAAAATTTAATTTTGGCAATTTTTCCCCTTCCAAATACATTACATGAATAATTAATTAGAATTTCTTTTATTCATGCTTAAGAATTTTTTTAAAGAATTTATATAGCCATTGATTTTGAATACTCACATTGAATTTGAATACCATGATGCATTTCTCTGACAAGCAGCTGAAAACTGATATTTTTTCGAAATAAATAGTCAGCTTTCTAATTTTTTTCTAGAGCTTTATTAAACTTTTTTGAAGTGCACCTATCCTGAACATTTATGTTTTTTTGGTAATTAAATAATTCCTTATATTAAATATAATATTCTTTGTTTTCATGGTTCTTATTTTCTAAAATTGTTCCGATTGATTTATTGAAATTTTCGTACTCATTTCTAAATACTGTTAAATTCTGTATAGATAATTTTTCACAAAATTATTTAAAATATAACATGGTTCTTTTCTAAAATGAATTGAATTATTAATAAAACAGTTTAGTTTGTATTAATTATTATATTAACGTCCCGCTGTAAAGCGACACTAAGACTATTTCGGGATCGACCTCGTAATTTCGAACAAAGACCAGATGACGAGGACGACTCCTGAGCTGGCACTCTCCTCTCCACACCACATCAGTGGGAGGTCGTTTGGCCCTGACGGATTTAACTGCCAACAGATCTCCTTACAAGACGGTTCTTCGGTGGAATCAGGTCTCGCACCGAGATTTTACCACCAGGCCACGCCAGCCTTTATTTATAAAACACAAAACCCTTTATAAATATGTTCATATTATAATAAAGGGCCAATTTTAAACTCTCAACTTATTGATGTTCCAAAATTAATCTATCTGTATCCGGATTATATTGTTAATTTCTGTATTTACCTTTAACGCATGTGGGCTTCTGATCCGACCAGGTACCGTTCAGCAGGCAAGATATCGATTCAGCCCCTTTTAAGTAGTGGAGCGATTTGCACGAGTACTCGATTGACGATCCGACAAAGAAAAGGTCCTCGATTTTTCCGACAGGTTTGGCCTCACCATTGGTCAGAGGTCCCGGGTCTTCGCAGATGGCTGAGTTAAAAGGAAAGTACAAGCATTTAAATGTTATCATTGAAATTGAAAAATAACATCCAGCAGAAAACATGTGAAGTTAAAAATAATCGATTATTTAGTTATTTTGACACTCTTTATGGTATGTTTGCAAAAGGCTTTTAAGTATTGTCAATTTTTTCCATTTTTTTCTATGCTAATTTCTTTTTATTAACCAGTGCGAAATTTGTAACAGATATTTTTGCACTGAAATAAAGTGATAGAAGGTGAGAAACTTTCTTTATTTAGTAACAATTGTTTGTCTTTCCTTTCTTTTTAAATAATTTTAAAGGTTAACTTTAGTTTTCAAAAAATGTTTCTTAATGGTTTCATTATTGTCTATAGAGTAAGAGAATCGGTTGGAGATTGGTTTTATAATAATACTAGGAATACTTTCAAAGAAATCCATATATACATAGTCAAATTTAAGTCTTAATTGGTTTCCTATTTTTTATTTTATAATAGTCCATGTTACTTTATTATTAAATTATTTCTTATTTCCTGCTGTAAACTTTTTTATTTAAATATTGCCAACAAGCAGTTTTTCTTTTTTCTTTGTTTTCTCACGCCACGATCAAAGTTATCAGAATTCCTGACATCTATGTATATTTTTCAAAGATATCTAATATTTTCTTTCATAATTTGATACGGTACAACAAATTCCCTATCGGAATATCATATTAAAACCACTAAAGGGGAAAATTTTGACATTTTCCTTGTAACATGATGAGACAGACGTCATTTCATTATCGATTTTTTCTTGCATGCCTTCTGTGAAGAAATAAATCGAAGTTAACATTTCAGAAGTTTCTTCTTTTCAATCAAATTTATGTTTATATGTAAAATACAGTTGAGTTTAGAAATAGGTTAAATAATGAAATCAGAAACATTTACTCAGCATGTAAATAGATTACAACGGTTTGACAGACAATCATAATAATAATTTAAAAAAACAACGTTAAAATGTTTTTTTAAATAAAAGAATTTCAGAATAAACATCGCAATCTTTATTAAAGCGAAACGTACCTAATGAGCTGGCTTGGGACTTCTTGATGCAAACATAGCTCAGTATTTGATCACATATTTGATCACTCGGCTTGAATTCAAGACCTTCTATGGACACACTTGGACACTCGGGATTCGTTTTCAAAACTTCTGTTGCATTATCATCTGGCGCTTCAAAATCCACTTCACCCCAAACAGTATCGATATCTATTTGAAAATATAACATTTTAATATACTAGATATTTCAAACGATTTTTTAAGATACTTTAAGTGCATTTTAAGTTTAAACTGATTCGCATTTTTAAAATGGCAGTAATTTAAACTGAAGAATTTAAAAAAGTTTTATTCAGGAAAATAAGAATTTATTGACATTTACTCAAATTTCACGAAATTTCTGATGATTGGCTCATTAAAATACAATCAATTTTTTGAAACTTTAAGGCGGCCGGAGACCTTTAAACTGATTTTTTACAATTTTCAGCTTAGAAATTTGAAATTTTACATGCATTAAAAGTAACACTATAAGAGATGACACACAAAATTTTAAAGCATTATATTAATTTCTTTAGGAGTTAGGTGGGTTAGTATAATATAATATTAGCGATAAATAACTATTATGAAAAATGTTCCAGACATTCCAAATTTGTTTGAAAGCACTCGTTTTTGTTATTACTTCCCCTTAATCTTGAAGTGTGAGTACGAAATATCAAAATTAACCAATATAATAACTTAAAATTATTGATTAAAAAAGTTTAAGTAGTTTTGAGTTATTACATTGGTTAATTTTGATATTCCGCACTCAAATTTCAAAATTGCTAAGTTGAAGATAGCGAAAAGTCCTTTTAAAGATCCCCGGTCTTCTTAACTCAATAAAATTTTCTAGAAACAAGCAACCACGCATGCGTGCACATACGTATGGAATTATGGAAAAACATATCTTAAGGTGTGTATTTTAGAATTATCTAGATGTAAAATTCCATTCAAAACAAGCAAAAAGAACACCCACAAAGGTTATTTTTAAGAGCTAAATAAAAAGAAAGATAAATTACTAACTGAGAATATCACGATTCGAAATTTTCCGATAATTATTCATCCATCTTCTTATTGTATTCAAATTGTATTCATTGTTGTTGTTGTTACTTATGGTACTTGCCACGAACAAGCCCGCTGCTGATACAGCAGCAGATTTAAGCCGAAAGGAGCGTCTCTTGATTTTGAAGTAGCGCCAAATAGGGCCAAGTGTACGACTTAGCTACACACTCGCCACAGTTGCTTGCACAGCCCCTTTTTACCGGGGGGGGCACAGCCACACATTTCACAGATAGTACACAGAAGAACAGCCATGCCCAAACCGGGACTTGAACCCGGTACTCCCAGAACACGAGGAAGACGCGCTACCTCCGTGCCAGAAAGCCGGCATATTCATTGTACTCACGGTAATCAAAAGGACATTCAAGATCCGAAAGCCCGGCCACCATATATCACAAAAGAAATCTCTATGTCTGCCATTGACTGTAATAACCACTGATACAACCACACTTCGAATCTAAAAGCTGGTGGTGGTAGTTAACGTCATAAGCCAGTTAACAACGTTTGGGCACGAGCGATCGCTTTTGTATAGTGGTTATGTTACGTGGCCACAAACCGTAACGTTGCAAGTTCAGTCCTAGGCAACTCAACCATCACAAGTTTAAGAATCACTTTCCCCCATATAGTTAAATATAGAGCTTGTACAGTTTTTTCATTTTTCTACAAAATAGCTACTGAGAATGCGCTGCCTTTCTAGAAACTGTAAGATGAAATTAATTCTGAAACTGTAAGGATAATTAATTCTAAGTCAATATTAGAATAAACAATTTAAAAAAATTAAATTATAGGCTCAGATCATTTAAAAATTAGCGCCTAAAATCCCATCTTGCTGGTTTTCTAATCCCTTATTGTAAAACAATT
>JAOUZG010048650.1:932349-971409 GCA_026289955.1 Argiope argentata | reverse complement strand
CTAATTAATATTTGTTCTAAAAATAATAATACGATCACAGGTTTTACTGTCATTTTAATTCTTCAGCTGTACCAGCCATAATTTTTCCACGGCGTTATCAGAACGTAATATCAGCAAATTCTTTTCTAATACTATACAAGTTCAAAATACTGTCTCAAGGTCCTGTCTGTTCTATGCGCTCCGTTCACCTTGGATTTGACAAATAATTTTTATAATAGATAAAAATTGGACTATTTCTTTAAATTTATGATGAATACAAATCGCTAAAAAACTCCATTCCTGTTTTTCAAAGAATGTTGGGCACACATAGAGTTAGTGACAACCTTGCATTTGATGATTATATATCAGATACGATAGAAATTTAAATTTCATAATTACTTTATTCAGAATCTAAATAAAAAATATATTCGTCTATTTATGTATCCTTCAAGGTTCCATCTATTCAGAACTGCATTCCACTTTATGCGTGCTCCCTTTTTAGTAATCGGGAAACAAAATATATTGATAAAATTCCTGATTTTTCTCTCTCTCTCTCTCTTTTTGAAAACAAATGAATAGATTTGTTTACTTTTAGAGGTCAACAAGGTCATCAAGTTGAGTCTGTCGTCAGATGCTGCGGGCAACTCCATCTGATATCCCATATTTGAACAAACAGCTATCGCTTCTTTATAAGAACGCTTGTTGTTCGAAACGTAAACACAGACGTGGGCCAGTTTTTCTAATCCTTTCTCGCATTCTGAAAAAGACAGACGCACACACACACACAAAAAAAAACATTACTCTCTTTATCTCAGCAATAAAATCAAAATAATTATAATGCGATTATAAAATATAATTGTCCAGAAAATCTTTATAATATTAATTTTTTTAATGAGAAGGTAGCCTTATTACTGTTCTTAAATAAAAAGATAAAAGAAAATAAAACATCCTGTAAAGAAAATTATGGATCAATTATCTGACATCACTGCCTAGAGTATCAAATATATTTTTAAAAAACGTTTAGACATTATCTGTCAATCATCTAACGTTTTCTGCCGTGAGTATCATCTGCCCAGAATAAATAATTTGATTATTTTTGCTATAATTCGGGATACAGATTGCAAGAGCTAATAAGATTTTAATATTATTATTCAAACTCCCAAACTATTATTCACACTCGTGTGTGTGTTTGTGTGTGTATGCGTGTGTGTCTGTGTTGCAGACACTAAATCCTCCATGGTCGCAAAGTCCTCCATGTCGAGAGTAATACCGCTGGGGTACAGGGTAAAAGGTGATCGTTCTCTGTTCCAGATCTAAATTACGATTTGTGGATGAATGAACGAAATGTATGAATGAAGTAAGCCTCCTAAGAACGGTTTGTGACGTATGTGAGCTAGAAGTCAAACTTCTATCCTTAGTTGCACAATATCAGAAATCTGAAATTCAAATAATTCGTCATTCTATTGAAATTATTCCTATTATTATCTATTATTAATTATTGAATAATTCTCAACCCTTTTCTTTTATCCACAGAGTGTTCCCTCTTATTATGGAATAATAGTTAATTTCTCACTCAGTAGGGATAGTTACACGTTTCTTCCGAAAAAATATTTTGAACTGCATGAATAATTATAGACTATATTATCTGTGTCAATAAATGTACTATTTAGAAAATTATGATGATGTCGTGTCCACGTTATCCTGAAAAGAGGGTGCAGTAGCTTCTGAGGGTACAGACCCTTGAGCAACCGAGGGCAGATTTCTAGATCATATGAAGATGACACTCACACACTCGCTTGAACAACCCCTTTTTACAGGGAAGCACTTTCACACACCTCACATATAGAATACAAGGTGAAGAACAACCGTGCCTGAACCACCCCTCTGAAGCCCTGATCACAGGGAAAACGTTTGTATCCTTAGGCCAGGACCCTGGTTGAGAAAAATATGAAAGTATATATTATTATTTTAACATATAATCCTCGGAACCTGTTGGTCATAATATTCTTTTTTTATTCAGTAAAATATTTTTCACGCTCGGAACACGTTTTTCACATTAAAAACAACAACTATTAGACTTTTGCACGTTTAAAACTGATTAAGTAAGTAATTTTTTAATCTCATTATTTTAAGCCATTCAGAATCATCACAATCAAGTGCAGCCCACTGATTGACAAATCTTCATATAGAATCCAATAAAATAATCTAGAATCGTCCAAAATAGTGCAATTAAAAGTTTCATAACTCGGTTGATTTTAGTCGCAGAATAATTATTTATTTTGTTAAAATTTTAAAATTTTTAAGAACATTTTTTTTTAAATATGACTGTATGACCTGAATATATGCATAAATTTAGTCTTCGTAAGTTTTACAAAAGCTTATATATTGAATCCAGATAAAATAAAATGTCATTATTCGAATAATTTAAAATATATTTTAGATCAGGAAGTACACTGATGTGCCAAACAAATTGATACGCTTATCTAATATTGTGTAGAGCCCCCACGAGCACGCGGAAGTGCCGCAGCACTGCGTGGCATGGATTCAACTAATTTGTGACGATTTTCTGTGAACATTTTGCCCCATGATTCTTGCAGGGTAGTCCACAAAGCCATGGAAGTGAGAGGTGGTGGAGATTTCCTAAGGACTACACATTGCAAAATATTCCAGCTATGGTTAATGCTCATGTCAGGACAATAAGGTGGCCAAGAGAGGGGGAAAAATTCAGAAGAATGCTACTCAAGCCACTCGGTAGCTACTGTAGACCTGTGTGTGTGGGGGGGGAGGGCGCATTATCCTGTTGGAATCGTCCACGTCCACCAGAATGCATAAAGGGCATGGATGCATGTAAAGGGTAGATGTTACCGTTCTATCAAGGTCTTTTTCAAGTTACGCCGCTATCGGAGATTTAAAGTTTAACCGGTAACCTGGTATTCGCGGTACACCCTAGAAATGGTCAGGCGCGAAAGTCCAAATTTTATTTCTTCTTCGGAAATGTTGTGCTCTCTCTCGTGCGCCGTCGGTTAGTCACCGTTAAAAATCGCTTTAATTTTGGAAAACTGCCTTAATAACAGCAAGAATTTTGGTAATAGCCTGCTCAGACACCTGTTGTCTGATATACGCACTATCGACCGCATTTCATGACACCGATTGGTTGAACATCGCAATTATTCGCATAAGACCTTCTATGCCATTTTTTATGGCTCCTTAGTGTACGTTTATCTCTAAAGGTTCAGAAATCAGCTATTAGACCTTGATTACAGCGAACACCCTGTATATTAAAATCAAATATTTATCAATTCAAATCAAATATTTTATATCACAATTTAAAATGATTATGTAAGCAGCGAGATGATTATCTGGAAACTTTTTTGTAAATTTTTTAAAAAGTTGTACTTGTGAATTGGCTTTATGCAATCTGCGCACTATAGTTGTTAAAGAGCCAATCAGCATGCAATTTTTGGTAATTAATCATAGGACTTTAGCTAATATATACGTATACCAGAAATCCGAATGTGTGTTTTGGACGCCTTATTTTCAATCAATCAAAACTAAAATTAGATGCAGAGTTACAATCTGAGAATCACAATATCGCACACATTCAAGTCGTTGCGTTTTTGAGTGATCGAGTTTGCATGCTTGTAAAAGTACAAACCAGACTGACAAACACTCAACTCCTTGATAAATTGAATTTCAAATTTGAAGCATGTCTAAACTTTAGCTGTTAAACTATGTGCCAAATTTCATCCATATGGCTCGTAATTCTTTTATATACAGCTCGTTCTTTGTTTACAGTTCTTTTGTTTCAATTCCCAACCATTAGTTCACACTCTCCTTAGATATATATATCTAGCTCAAATTTTCATTCTTTAACAAAATGCTTTTACTCATCCACTCAAGTTCAAATATATTTTTTTAAACTTGTAGCGGATGGTACCTGATGTGGATAAATTTTTTTCAAACATTAATTCATTGATTAAATTTAATTAATTTTTAATAATTTAAATAGAATTTCAGCATTTTGTAATTAAAATTGAAATCAGCAGGCAGTAGCTTAATCGGTAAAATGCGAGGATTTCCGTATTTTTTTCGCCTGAATGTAAAGAATGCGAGTTCCAATTCTTGCGAAAATCAACAATTTTTCGATAAATTATTTATATTGAATGGAATTATTTAATAAAAAGTAACTTAAATAAAATTTTTCTTTGTTGACCTAAGTAGAAATTGACTTTAAATGTTTATATATTACTTGAATGTATATAATAAATAGTATATAATTGTATTAAATTCAAATGATAGGATAGACAGTTATCGTCAAAATACATTTCATTCAAAATTTGATAAAAATCTAGAAATTTGGAATAGATACCTCATACCCAATTTCATAGGGTTAGCTAGAAGTATTTTTGAATTATCGTGTTCACAGGCTCGATTTTAGTTTTTAAAAGAAAAAAAAATATACAAAAATATGTGTTTTGATTTCAGGGAAGCTAGAAGTGTAAAAATTTGACAAAATCTTGTATTTGTAATTTTTTTTGGTGATTGTAATACTTTATCTTAGTATCCAAGAAGTTTTTTTAAAAAAATGAAACAGTTTAATGCATGTTGTGGTTGTTAACTTAGAAAGTGAAGGAGGTGAGGATCTCCTTTAATTTTAGATAAAACATTTATTTTTAGGAAATTCTATTCGTTATTAAAGAAATACATTTTTTAATGTTTCAGCAAGAAATGATTACAGCATTTTTGTATAAAATGTAATGAATGTTGTAAATATAGCACATATTTTGAAAAGTACTGCAAAAGACAAAAATTATGGTTAATTACAAAATTAATATCAAAGGTCAACATTCTAAATTATTTATAAATGATTTTATAACTTAATTTGCAAGGAAAATTTAAAACAAAAATCTAACAAAATCATAAAAGATACATTAAAATATTTCTTTGTGAACAAACCTTTGGTGTTTCCTGATCGGCTGATTGGAGGCAGTCTGTCGAAACGGAAACTTAAATCTCGCCCATCATAGCTGAAATATTTTCGAAATATTAAGTACAATCACAAATTCGAAAGAAATGACAGTGAAATACAATTTTACAAAAACAATTTTATTTTAAAAAAGATATATATAACGACACAATGAAATCTATGGTCGCAAATTTCAAGTTATCATGTAAGAAAATTATTATTTTTAAGGATTATTTGTCTTAATTAATTTAAGTCGTTAACCAGTTTAAGTCGGTTTGAAAAAATTACGAGACTTCTCTCTTTCTCTCTAATGATAATTTTTTTATACTTTCATTTTCAATTTTTCTAGCTGGGAAACGAAGTTTTGGAGCTCGACCGATTTTGAGATAAAAACAACTACAGCCCCCCCCCCCCAGTAATTTCAACGAAAAGTTCACTATTACTGGAAGCTATTGTATATGTGGTTAAATACAATGAACGTAATGCATATTAATATTAAAAATATATTGTAATATGTACAGTATTTTGTACAGTATTGTAATATGTACAGTATGTACAGTATTGTAACATGTACAGTATTTTGAGAAATACAATTAGTAAGAATGCGCTTATAATATCATTAAAGTATAAATATAAGTCACGTTTTACAAAATTGCAATAGTTAAAACTAAAAAAAAATCCTTCCTCCAGGAAAAAGATAATCTTTTGAGCGCGAGATTAATTATTTAAAAGCAAGAAATCTTAAACGAACTTGAAGATGTCGTCATTTCATAGAAATGGCAAATAAAAAGCAATTGATAGTAACTTTAATTAAATATTTGCCAAAATCTTGAATTCGAAATTTTTAACAATTATAATATTTTCTCTATACTTTGTATGCGAGAAAATAAACATGTATTATATTATTAGAAGGTTAACTGAACTTCTCATTCTACAAATTTAAACCCTTTGTTTGATTAATCTAATTTTTATATAGAAAAATATGACTCAGTTTCAGGTGAAATTTTAATTAATAAGGGGATTTCTTTAAAGTTGCCAGTCAATGTAAAGAAAATTGTATTTGTGAATTTAGGACTATCACAAAATGATTCCGTTGGACATTTGGAAAAGATCCATACAGAAATTATTTCGGATCCGAATTTTTATGACATCCTTTAAGTTTTTCTAATTCCGCGCCATGATCTCAAGTAAATGAACCGTTTCGAACTCGACCCTTTTGCAAGTTTCGTGATTTGTGGTTGGCAGCAAATGCAATGCAAATTTGGCTGTTATTTAAACTAGACTCGTGTAAGTATCTTTGAGACGGAATATGAGAAGAGCTCGAAGATCATTTGTTGCTTCACCATTTTAAGATGGCATCTTTGAGTTTATTTAAATGTTAGAAACGACGATTGATTCGAATCTGTTGACCAAGAACTGGTATTGTTAATTTGAACTTTGATTTTAATATGTTGCTGATTATTTTGGTTGCTCCAGTAAGGAGCACATTTACTTTATAATTAATAGTTAGTTTAAGGAAACTGCTTTCAACTTGATACCTCCTCGACATAAAATTTCACTGTCGACTTTTCTAAAATTTGGATTACTTTACTCAGAGCAAAAGTAAATTCATTTGCAGATTTTGCAGTTGCTTACCTTTCTGATTCGATATTATTGGAATAACTTCCAGTGAAATGAGAGTAGGGCCCATTATTGATTACCGCTACCTGTCCCCCGCTGTTGGTTATTTTAGCAGAATGAATGGCAGCTTGGCAGACGGACGAATTTTGACGATAAATGGAAGTTCCCCACACACTGAAATCTTCATCGACGCACTCAGGAGGGCAAATGATTCTGAAAATAAGTGCGAATTTTCATACACAATTAAATAAGCAAGATTGCAATATTTCGAAGTCTTCTCAAGTTTCAGATATTGTAAAGAAGTTGTAAAAGTTTCCTCCCTTTCAAAAATACACATGTTTGAACATTATTACATCTGGTTAACTGTGGGACGATTCTTTCCTTTGTAGTTGTCTTTATGATTCTTCCCCCTTTAATGTTACCATTCGGACTTGAATGAAGTCCAGATAATAAGCCATACATGCGTTTTACGGCCCTTTGGAGAAAGAAGTGCTAAAACCTCCAGATGTAAATATTTCCCTATTGTGGAGGGTCTGCTACGAGGGTGAATAATTAGCAAATATTCCCACTGTCAACTGCTGGCCATTGGGAATATTTCAGAAGAATTATTGGATGATCGGCATCCAGAACACCAATGCGAAAATGAGAAGCGGAGTTTGACCGGGGTTAAAATGGAAGGCTTTGAAGGGAAGAGACGACGAGAGGAGCTGAGTTGAGGAGCGAAACTAAGAGGAACTGAAGAGATTAACAGTTGGACAGATATCTCGAGGTCTACAGGAGACTATCCTTGGAGAGAAGTTTCGAACTTCTAAAGATCTATCTGAAATATATCGATAGATAACTTGAGCTACCACGGTAGTAGCCAGGTACGCTAACAGCCTACTAGTTTTCCTTGTATTAGTCGTGGAACTGTTAATCTAGATGTAAATATTTCCCAGCATTTTATCCTAGATGAGGACGAGTTGTTTTTCATTATATATAAGCTGTAAATAAAACATTTGTGTTTAAACGCTACCCGTTTATTTGATCGAACAGGATCAAGTCTTAACAATATGAACTAAATATTCATTAGAAAAAGAACAAACGACAAAATTGATCCTTTGAGTTTATTGAAAATGAGCTGAATTGGTTTTCACCAATAAAATTATTTTTTTACAAATGTAAGATAGCGAAATAATTACTGGTTTCCAATGCAAACAAGCATGCATAATTTTAAATAAAAATGGAATCAAATTAGAATGTAAATAAAAATTTAAATATTGCGTTTTAATTAAGAAAAATTATCAAGATGAAAAATTAGCTCATGCTTCCAATTTTTACAGAAATAGAATATTTGAATGACTCTTACCTCACCGATACGCCTTCATTGTTTACGATTTCTGAGCCCTTAGTGTTGCAGTTGGGAATGATAGTCGATACTAAAAAGAATAAGAGTTTTAAATTTCTTTATTCATACTTTTTAAGAATAATGCAACATGTGATAAAGAAAATTCAGCATGCAGAATAGTAAATAAATTAGCAATAAAGTTTTTCAAATAAAAATTAGTAAATTATTAAATTAATTAAATATTTTATGTTAATATTTCTGTCTTAATTAAATATTTCTATGTTACACCTGATTTATCGCACTTTTAAAAAAAATAAATTTATATATAGAAAGTTACAAACAATTTATAAATTCTGAAAGTGCTTGAATATTAAAAAGGCAACTTTTCTTATATTATGGTTATCATTGATTCATTATAATATTAAATTGTATGAATCTACTTCTACTTATAATTAAGATAAACGTGCGTGTGCGTTGGTGCTACATAGCATAGACCGTTTGACTCATATCCACCAAATTTGACGCCTATAAACTTTAATGGTCTTTAATGTGCACCTCAAAGCAATTTAAAAATTAATTATAATTTTAATTAATTGAAAATTAAGGGAAAATTTTGTCCAGCATCGTAATTTTCATAAATATTACTACATAAAAAGGATTTTTAAGTTATTTTAAAATTAAAAAAATATATAAAATTATACGAATTTAATATTTGTGTAATTTTTTTCTAAATTTCATAATTTTAAAAAAATATTTGTTCGCATAGCTTTAAACAATGGATTATTTCCCCAAAATTCAAATATTTTTCTTGTTTCACTAAAAAATTTAATCACGTGATTTTCTTCCAGTATTGAAAGCTAATGAATAAGGATTCTGTTTAAATATTTGTGTAGGTTACAAGACTAATAAAAAGGTGAAATGGCGCTACCATAAAATTTAGAAGATGGATAAATCGAATATTTACGTTTTTATCAATGCTATGATCCGTTAGAAAGGCTCTATTAACCATTAGATGCATTCATATACACAAAGGACAAAATATATGTAATGCAATTAAAATAACGACTTAGATTTGACAATTTGAATGAATCAGGGACATGAAATTATATTTAAACAATTCATCTGCAATAAAAATAAATTTCACTAATAACGAATATTTGCAGGAAATCACTGATCATTAAAGCAAACTAGTTAATAAACTAGTTAATTCGTTAAATAACTGAAAGTCATAATTTGTGCTAGTTTAATATATTTACTACTTAATTAATAATTTCTTTTCCTTTTTTCAAAAAATATTGTAGAAAATTATATCAAACAATGCATTTTCTATTGAAACATATCCTTCATTATTGATTTTGAAAAACTTTCACTTAACTTTAAAATATTAAAAATTGAATTCGGCCATTATTATGATACTAAATAATGAAACTAATGTAAAATGCGAAAGTAGAAAAAGTAGTTATGATATTTTATTTAGAAACTTCATTTATTCTACACAGTCCGGCGTTAAAAAATAAAAAAGATTAAAATGAGATCTTCTATACATATTTCAATGTATCATGTCAGAACATAATTCCTTGAACAGCCAAGCACGTGCTCGTGCAAGTTAAATTATATTTTAATTCATTTTAATTGTTTCATTGAAGGAGTCACTCAAATATTACAAACGATCCAAAAAACTTTGTCTCTCATTAATTATTTAAAAAAAATATCACATTTCCTATTTATTTCGTTTCATATAATCACGTGCTCAAAATGACATTTTTCTAGGGTTTTATTTGCCGCAGTCATTAAGGTATTTTTTTAATCGGAGTTTTTGTAAATGCGATGGTAACGCGTTATTAAAAGCTGATTTTTTTGAGATGCATATGCAGATAATAAATTTTTTTTTTTCGAATGTGGGTTTTTGTTGAAGCCAGAAAACTCAATTCCAAAATTTTTTTATCATGTTATGACATGATAAAAAAGGTAAAATTATTTGAAGAAAAAAATCTTGATATGCAATATATAAACATGACACGTAAATATGCAAGCAAAAAAATTAAGATATGAAAAACAAGAATAAATTTTATATCTAATAACATTTTATTACAGGAGATAAGTGAAATTAAAAATAATCATTTATTACTTAAGATACTGACATTATACTCATCAGCTTTCATTTGTTAAGATATTTGTTTTGTTCGTACTGAATAACGTATTAATGTTTATTAATATAAACGGTTCCATTTTTTTAAAAAAATTCGTAAACCTGAAAAGGCACTGGAATTTCAAATTAGGTTAGAATATACAATGTAATATAAAAAAGAATTGTTCCAACTTTAAAAATTCAGCGAATTTATATCCTTTTAATGAATTCCTATATGAATGATGAATCCTTTAATGAAGGACTTTATAGATTTAAAAAAATCCCAACTACCTTTTAGACAAGATGGCAGACTGTCCGACCAAGTCCCGTCGTACAAGCAGAGGATGGTATCCGTTCCAAGCTGCTCATAGCCCGGCTGGCACCTGTACTCGATCCGGGAATCCTGGATGAAATGGCCGCCCAGCCTCACGGCGTCTGGAGGTATGAGGCGATCTGCAAATTGCACGTTCCCCGGATCCGGACACGAAGCCAGCTTTTCTGGAAATGAAAACAATTTAGAAGTATCCGTAATCTATACTACTATTATAAATGTGAAAGTTTGGTATGGATGGGTGGATGATGTAAGTCAATCACGCCAGAACAGCAGAACGAAATTGGATGAAATTTAGCACAAAGATAGATTATAGTCTACAGAAGAACATAGGGTATTATTTATTCCGGTTAATTCAGTGGTTAATTTTTTATTAATTGAAAACTAACTTTTCCACCAAGTCTTCATTTCTCCACAGCCAAATGAGTAAGACTTCATTCCCCCCCCTCACTCTAATGAAGTTTGGCTTAACGTGTTTTCGACCAATCATTTCAAACGATTCTGTTTATTTTCTTAGTGTAGGATGCATTTATAACTAAACACAGTTAATTAATTGATTTTTCAGACACATTCTGGAGTACTTTTGAATTATAATAAAACAATAAAGGAAATAAAAAAATTTCTAATTTGTATTGCCTTATCCCAAATGGCGTAGAAAATTCACATATTTGTATTGCCCAGATTGTCGTTGAATATTCACACATGCGTAGTGTGTTCTGTTACTCTGGTAAAGTTAAGTAACTCTGTTGGTGACATTCATTTGTCTGGCCTGCAACTAAGAAGTGAAAGCCAGTAGTCATTTCCCACCTCGATCTAATTTGCTAATATAGAGTAATTCACAGGCAGATAAATTTTTATAAGTAATATTTTATGAATACAGACAGCTGCATAATCGAAATATAATTAACATGAAGCATATGTATCCTCATTTCTCGGGATGAAAATACTCTGATACAGCATTTTAAATCTAAACACATTTGCATATAAAATATCATTATAAACAAACTCTCATGTTGTCTAAAGTATTTCTTAAATTATAAATAGAAATCAGCTTAGCAATTTAATTTTTGATAAAATTCCAAGAATTAATTTTCTTCCTTAAATTTTTAATAACTTTTAAATAATGGTATAAAGTTTAATTAACTCTGCAGATGTAACTCAGAAGTTATTTAATATAATGATTTAGAAATATTTGAAAAACTTTCGTAATACAAATACAAATAATTCGAATTAATATACGTATTTAATTTGTAAATTAGTAAATAGATTGGGAATATTTCATAAATAAATATTTGTAATATTTCGAAGTAAATAAACGTAAATATTTCGTAATAAATATTTGTGATATTTCGTAAATATTCATAAATAAATTCATAATAAATATTTCTGGTATTTCGTAAATAAATTCGTAATATTATATATAGGAATGGCAATACTTAAGTTAAAACAATTTTTTTCTGTTTATGGAAATGCAACTTTTAATTGATTGAAAAATACCTTATTAATTATGTATGAGTAAAAAAAAACGTTTAGCCGAGAATATACAATGAATACTTTTTACTACTTGCTACAAATTAAATATTTAGCTGATCATCAGAAAATTTCCAACAAAACCTTTCCCCTTCTTAGTATTTCTGAACAAATTTTGTTTAAAAGCTAATAATGTACAAATTATTTAAGCGTTTCATTTACATTTTTATAAGCTAATTTTTATTCTTATATTTGAATTAAAAGATATGAGTAGTAATTTCTCATTCATCGTTTGATTATTATTTTAAATAATGATATCGTATCCAATAACCCTTCTAGTAAATTATTTTTATTATGGAACTAAAAAAAAACGAACATCGCCAGCAACTGTACTTTTAAATTAGTTAAAATGTTTTTACTTCATCACTTAACGTGGGTCAAGTTTTCTTCATGAAATAAACTTTCAATAATCTTAAGGAGATGAATAATTCATTTAACATTATCTACATCCTGAGTTAATGCAAGGTCAAAGAAGTAATCATCGTGACGTTTCTAAGGCATTGTGCTAACCTTGAGTTTTTGCAACGCGTGGATTTGATTCGCAGAGATTTCTTTCAAATGATAGGTTTAAGCTCAATGTTTACAAAAAATAATTAGTGTTGGTATCGTTGGCGCATTTAGATACTTCAATTCTCTAAGCAGTTCGCATTATGAGAATTAATTTTAACAAAATATTAAATTTAATTTCACATATCAGCAACTTCTTTTAACATGTTATTGATTTGTTAATATGTGTTTGTTTTTATTTACCTAACTTTATCTTTTTATTTACCTACCATGTTTTCGGTTTGATGATAAGGATGATGTTTGCACTCAATATTATTAAAGCAAGATTTCAGTCTTTATAAATATTTTAATAACAAAGTGAACGAAATTAATGAAATAAACAGTATCCGGACCAATTATACTTTACAAACCGTTAATATTATCCTATTATTTTATCATATATAAAATTTAAATTTTTGTCTTGTGAGAACACGATGTTTTCGCTAGGAACTTTTGAATAATTGAAGTTCGAAATCGCGTAGGCAATGAATAAAGCATAAAGGCAATATTCATCAACATCTTACAATCGCATATATTTTTTTACCAACTTTTACCAGTATTTTATTATTGTTATAATAGATGCTTCTCTTTGAAACCAGATGCGTTTTTAAAAAGTTGACCTGCTTTTACCAGTATTTCTTTATTCAAACTGGTTTAAAATGGTTAATGACTTAAATTAATTAAGACAAATAATGACTTTTAAAGTTATAAATAAAATAAATATAGTTGGAAATTCGCCATACGTGTTTGATTGCAGTAGAGTTGATGATTGGAAAATACTTGTAGTTTTTTTTTAAATTCTATGTAACCCACCATTAAATGAACTTTAAAACAAAGAGATTGAATTTAAATTAAATAAAAAATAAGCACTCATAGAATTAACAAAATTAAAAATAATGAATTTTTTATATATAGGACCTCATTTAAGATAATTTATAATTAAAAAATAAATGGTTTTGAAAAGATTAATAATTTATTAATAAACAACTTAATATTTCTAGAAATAATAAAGAAAAAAATATGTGTTGTTGCTAGACAGAACAGGCCATATAATTTAGAGCTACTAAATAGTGAGAATTTAAAAATATTGAGTTTCTATATAGTGAGAATATACAAATAGAAGCATTTTTTTAGAAATTTTAATTAATTAAAAATATAATTGTGATTTTAATATTTTTCTATAATAACCCAAGAATGTTGAAGAGTAAAACTATTTTACACTATTTTAATTTTCTTGAAATCTTTTTTATACCATTTATGTTATCGAGAAATATTTTCCTGACTTTCAAAATTTTTTAAAAGATATTTTTATTTGGATAATTTTTAATAATAAATTTCATTGTTGCAATAAAATTCAGACTTTTGTCATTGTTTTTAAAAAAAGTTTAAACAAAATATGTTCTTCGCTTTCTCAAAGCTGAGGAAGAAAATTTCTGTATATAATTATAAGTTTACTTGAGGAGCCAAAAAGTGAAAACATATTTCTGAAAAAAAATTAATGGTACTATGATGTCAGGGGACTCAATTCCATTGGAAAGGTTCAAATACTTAATAAATAAAACAGGCGTAAAACTAGTAAAATAATAGATTTAATCATGTTGATCTCAAATTTCAATATCACACGAGGGTATCTAAGGGATGAAAGTTATGTATAAAAGGTTTTATTAAGATTGAACATAAACAATTTCCCTTTCGAAACAGATGGTCATTAAAGGCATCTAATAAAAAAAATTAAAGGCAAAATAAAGAAACTTACCACACAGAGGAAGTTCTCCACTCCAGTTTCCATCCTCCATGCAAGTTAGGGTTGGACTTCCAATAAGTCGATGGTGCATATTGCATGTAATGCTAGCTGTCACTCCAACCACCAATTCATTTGTAGAAAATGTGAGTCGTCCATTAGCAGGAGCGCTCAGTAATGGGCATTTTCGAACTGAGTAAAAAAATTAAATATTCAATTTATGCGACAAAAATATATGTATGCATTACAAACTAAAGTTTGTTTTTAATGCATACTGTAAAGATTTAGAATAATGTATAATCGTATTAATGGTTAAATATTCACATTCATTTTTCAAATTTGATTTCACTTGGTCAAAATTTGCAGAAACTTATGCCTAATTGGATATTTGAAAGGAACGATTGATTTAAAATATTCAATTCCTTTCTTTACACATTAAAATATATTTGAGATTATACTGTAAATATTCTCTCCCTCGTTAAGAGACACCTGTCTGACCGTTATGACATCAGGCCAGTTGTGGGGTAATTGTATGACTCTCTTGGTAATTGCTCCAGACGGGAGATTCTCCCCCTTATTGGGTCCATTTGGACTTGAGTCCAGATAATAAGCCATGTTTGCGTTTTCCGGCCCTCCAAAGAAATAAATTGTTTCTTAAAAGAGGAAGCGTGTCAAAACCTTCAAATGTAACTTTTTATTGTGGAGGGTCAGCTCCGAAAGTGGACCATTAACGAATATTCCCACGGTCAACTGCGGACCACTGGGGGTATTTTTGAATAATTTTTGGATGATTGGCATCTCAAGTGTACCAATGCAGAAATGAGAGAAGGACTTTAATAGAAGATAAAATGCAAGATTTTGGAAGAGAGAAACGGGGCTGGAGTGTTGGAGAGATACCACGTAACTTCTAGGTAATCGGAGGAGAGTTTTTTTAGATAATTGTGAGAAGCTGAGCGGAATCGAACTTCTCATTTAAGATCCACCCGATAATTATCGGTGGATCCCTTGAGCTACCACTGCAGTAGCTGGATGCGTTTACAGCCTGTTAGCTTTTCTTGTGAGGTTGTTTCTACGAAATTAATTGAGGAACTGTTCAGCTATAACTGTTAACTGAGATTTAAAAATTATCAATCATATTAGCCTACATGAGAAGGAGTTGTGTTTATTGTATATAAGGCTGTAAATAAATGTTTTGACTTTAAACTCTACCCTTTTATTTGATCGGACAGGATCAAGTCATTACAATACCATTTCCAGAAATAATTTCTTAACTTCATTATTAAAATTATTAACATTTGTGATGTATTTTAGAAAATATACTAAAACTCAAATAATCTCAGTCTTTTCAAGTTGAAACTTGCAAAAGTTTCGAAATTCGATTCTACACTTCAAATTTAAAAAGACATGTGAAATAAAATTTCTGTCATTGATCCTTATCCTCTCTTCTTCAAAAAATCGATTTCATAGATATAGTAATCAGGACGCTGTATTAGATATAGTATAGTCACCGATAAAAGCTGGAGAATTCTTTAGTTGTCGATTGACTTGAAGCTTATCAAAATTCTTCTTAGAGACTAATGCTACCGATGAAGCTAATTTTCAATCTTTTGAGAATTTAACCAATTTTTTTAAATTAGCAAATAGAGTATTGAACATTGAACTTATGGGAATGATAGCTACCAATCAGTAACCGAAAAAAACTCTTGGAGGTGCAATATAATTTAAAAATAAATTTACAGCAAAAATTTCACAACAGAAAATTCTTCTACGAATAATGAAGCAAATTCATGCAAATGTGCAACTTAATAGGAATTCAGAACATTTTTCTAGTTGGATAATTGAATATTAAACTTATGAGAATGGGCACCACCAATCAGAGTGCAAAGAATAAAAGAAAGTGAGAGAAGAATGGCTATCACACATGAAAATACGACAGATTTTGAGAATAGATTTAGGTTAAGAAAAATCCTCTCGTCTTTATTGAAAAGAAAATAATTCTCAAAATAAAAAAGTGAACTCGTGATACAGCTTCAGCCTGCTGTAAATTCAAAAACATTTTTCTTGATTGGCAAAATAAGTACTGAACTTATGTAAATGACTATCATTCATCAGTATGCAAAAAAAATGATTATGATATTTTTGGAGATGCTTTACATTTTGTCCAGCAGAGTGTGTGTATTTAATCCAAAGAAAGATGCTTTCTTGTCTTTTTCTTATTTATTTTCACACACACACATGTATAACAACACTTGAACGATGATCACACATATAAGGTAAAACATAATATAGATTTAAAGGTAGAAATTGCAGCAAATAAGAGCCAACGAATAATGCCTTTTGCCGCTAACAGAGTGCGAGCGTTGACTCATTGCAATTTTTCACACCAACACTATGAAGTCCTTACAATAAAAAAAGCTCAAGTGAGCTGATATTATAAATGTACATATGGTTTAGAGCATACTGCGGCATCTATGTTTAGTATTAATTAATATTTATTATATGAATGATCATATAAGAATAAAAAATACAAATAACATAATTAAAGAATAAACAAAAATTACAAATAATAAAATCACAAAAAAACCTTTTGAGAATAGGTTTACGGCAAAGAGTAATGCGTCATTTACTAAAAAAAGAAACACTTCACAAATAAAAATATATAAATTTGTGGTGCAAATTTCAACTTCACTAAAATTCAGAATATTCTCAATATTTACGAAATCGATAGTTGAAATTATGGGAATGGTAAACTCTAATGAGTGTTATAATATATAACAAAATGGTAGGTAGAGGCAGTTATCGCAAGGAGTAGCGTCATATTTACAAAATAGCTTGATGGTAAGTGATCCTTGCAGAAAAGAAAATACTCCTAACAATAAAGTGGCACAAAACATTGTTTATGTATTTAAAAAATCATAAAAATCTATGTAAAAAATGGGAAGGTCTTATATTGTAAAATTAATGGCTTTCTATCTATAACATTCTCTCACAGATCGTTACTTCAAGCATAAATTTTATGGCGGAAAAAATGCTTTAAGCCTCAATTCCCTGTAATATGACATAAATAACAACCTTGCTAAGAAAAATAATTTTTAAGAAATTTAACTTACGACACACTGGAGGTTTTCCGGACCATTTGTGGTTCGACAGGCACGTGAGAACGGCTGCACCTCTCAACTCATATTCTTTCGGACAGGTGTAGACTGCAGTGACGGGCAAGTCGGGTGGACTGAGAACGACTTGAAGGGGTGGAATGGGTGGTTCTGGAGGGTTACAGCCTACAAACAAGTAATGTAAATATATAATAAAACCAATTCCTACTTAGGTCTACAAAGAAAATTTTTATTTTTGCTACTTTTTTAAAATAATTATAATTAAGATACATAATTTAACAAAAAATTATGTCTAACCAAGACAAAATCAAGTCAGTATCCGTTGAATCTAAATCAGAACATATTGCGCATGCGTGAATTTTCAACCCCAAATGGGGTAACACAATACAGATTAAAAATTTTTAATTTCTTTATTCTGCTTTATTTTAATTCCAAAGTACTTCAAAATAAATCTAAAAAATCGATTAATTAATAATGTTTAATTTTAAATGCATCAAACTTTAAGAAAATGAAAAGAATTGTTTGAAATAATCGGCTAAAAACATGTTATGTCTAACCTTATTTGCGTGGAGGAAAATAAACCCCTGAAATCTTACTCATTTGTGGGTGGAAAAATGAAGACTTTCGGTGGAAAAGTTAGTTTTTAATTAATTAAATTAACAGAATTAATGAATTTATATTTGAAAAAAAACTGTATTACCAGTTAAAACTGTAATTTTTTGTTAATTATGTATCTTACCAACTGTCTTCTATAACAAGTTTTTAAAAAAGTAATTTAAATTTGAATGAATGAATAAAAACTATTTTATGAACGATTGAAAATTTGAACACGATATATATACACAAGCATAATTATTAATTGTTATATTATTTAAATTCCAATGAATAACAACGCATCATTTTTAGTTCAGTTTGAATTCAGGCTCTAAACATTTTAGATATATTTAAAGGAACAACAGAAATTTAAAAATCCTTTACCTTTACGGCGTTCACATCTCCTTCCTTCGAAATCTACAGAGCAGAGACACTTTCCATCTCTTTGACAGACCCCTCCATTCACACAATCACAATCTGAAAGAAGAAAAAAGTGTAGGGGAGGTATTAGGGACCCTTTTTTTTTTTCCTCATTCAAAAATTTGAAAAACACGAGAAGACGTTTTAAATTCATTATCTAACTTTTAGTAATCGAACATAGTAAGATAGACGAACGTTTAAAGATTCATTTGTAGAAGTAGATTTAGTCAACTAGGAATTAGTCTATTAGGAGGCAATAGATCTTATCTACAAGGTTTTCTCAGATTTAGTCTACTAGGAGTTCTTTTGCCAAGATGAAATCATCAATTGTCAAATGATTTAATCAGCTTAATAGAATAAAAGGTTCCATAGTAGAAATACAGCAAGAATTATCAGAAAGACGAAACGCTATTTTTCATTGCGATATTGCAAAATCCCAGTTTGTAATGAATGTAAGAGAAAAAACTTATAGTTTTATAGGGATGTACTATCGTATCCTTTGTGCTTCTCAGATATTTTTCTATAGTTGTTATCTGTAAAAAAAATTTCCACGATAAATGGCTCTAGTTAATGAATGAAATAAAAACCCATCTCGAGGAATATTTTAAAAATAAACCCTAAAAAATTCGGAAAGTTGGAATAATGAGATTTCCAAAGAGATGGGAAAAGGATAAAGAACAAGTCAACTCATATATTAGCAATAAATCAATTTTAAACAACAAATTTCGTATATTCATTTTTCTATTTTTTTTAAAAAAGGAACGAAACCTACGGGACAATTTAATACAACTCTTAATAAACCAGCCATTGTTTTATTTGTTTCAACGGAATATGTAGTTGCTGTCAGGGTATTAAAAATTCTTAGCCATCTCTAACATAGATTGGAAACACAGTAGATTCTCTTACTATTTTCACACCAAACTCCGTACTTTCCTTCTGGACACGAAGCGCAATTATCTCCTCCGTTCGGGTGGCACTGTAGGCATCTTCTGTACCGAGGACAAATGTCTTCTTCTTTGAGATCATCGCATGGCTTGCACCTTACTTTCCACCGATAAGAATAACTGCATCTGGACGAAACAGAACAAATAAAAATCCAGTATGAGTGAGATGACAATAAACTGTTGTTATTTTTTTTTAATTCCTGGTGTATAAACTCCTTTTGTGTCAGCAAGTATACCATAAGGCTTACAGATAAGTCATTTTACAATTGATAGTAGAATAAATTTCAAATATAAGGACATAGGCAAATTGTAAAGAAGGATGGGAGGGGGGGGGGGGTAAATACGTAAAGGCAGACAAAATGAAACAAAATTGTTCACATATTAACAGAAACAGACAGTAGATGATGTAATACAATTGAAAAGGCGTGATCAAATAAAAATAAAATTTTCAAAATACAAATGCAAAAGAATACATGCAAATAAATATAAGTAGACAAAGACACTGAAATAAAGTTTAAATAATGGTGAGGAAATGCTGATAATATATGTACAAAAAGAACAGAAAGATGATTTACCCTGCACAAAGGCAGATAAATGTTGCTATAAAACTTTTGTATTGTCAAGCTAGGACTGTTTGTGTTTCTCTTTTCTCACATTCAATTAACCATTAAAAATTTATCCATCTTGTCATTGAAATTATTTCTACGCCTCTACTTTTTTTTTTAAAAAAAATGGGGTTTAAAAAAATCAAGGTGCAACTTTTTCCCTCGCTTTGCAGCGTTTAGTATTGACCATACCCATAATCATTCAAAGTAAAATGAAATAGCTATAATCTTTAATCTATTTATATAAATTACTGATAAGCATTTCAAGGAGTAACAGCTATTGGCGAGCATTCAATTGAAGTGACTAATGCAGTACAAAGCGAAAATTGGGATTGCAAAGCAGGCATTGAAAATACGAAGCCTTTATGTTTATCGATGCCAGTTTGTGATTGCAATGCAGACATTGAAAATATGAAACCTTACGTTTATAGATGTCAGCTTGTGATTGCATTGTAAACATTGAAAATATAAAGCCTTTCATTTAATGATGTCAGTTTGTCATAGCAACGCAGATATTGAAAATACGGAGCATTATGTTTACAGAAGTCAGATTTTTAGGTATTTGAAATACAAATATTTGGAAATCAAGACTTTTAAGAATAAACATTCGTCATCCATGGGCTCTTACAACGAAAAGCTTTGAAACGCTATGAAAGATTCTCAGGTAATTGAAATTTTTGCTAACAGATGGTTTATTTCATTATTTTTTATATTAATGAAGGATACTTAATTTATTTGGATACATAATTAATTTTAGATATTTTTAATTTTATTGTGATTTTCAGATATATGTAGTCAAATTTATTATGCACAATATCTTTGTTTATCCTATAACAGTGATTTTAAAGTAAACTTCTAAATATGTGATTTCTTCAGTCGACCAGAATGCAAGTATCAAAGCTCCATGCATCGCATGTAGAAATACTCTTTGCAACTGTATGGTACCTTCTTAATAATATCCCCAAGCTACAAAATGATGAAGTGTTGAAATTTCCATTGTTATGGCCAGTAGAATATCTATTGGAATTCATTTAATCTTTAGCAACATTTTAACAAATATGAATGAATAATATAATCCTACTAGTTTTGATTAGAGAAAGTTATCATTAATGAATAAGAAAAAAAAATTAAGTTATTTCAAAAAGTACATTTAAATCCAATATCTTTAAAACGAAATAAAATTGTAATATTCTAAAACTCTGATTTTCTTTAATATAACTTCAAAGTTATCATGATGTGTTTATTTTGATTGTTAAAGGGATGTAATTAATGTTAATTAGTAAAATGAAAAAAAAATGATAATTCGAATAATTATAATAAATGAGTGAGTTGCTTCCGTAACTAAAAAAGCAGTTGGAATTTTCAGAGTTATAATTTAACTAGAAGGAGTTGTAATTTAATTCTAAGCGTAATTATTTTCTGTAATTTTGTAAACCCTTTTCAAAAGACGTTATTGAAAAACAAAGCATCACCAGGTATCAAATAAGGAGATAATATTGTTATGAAAAATTGTCAACGGGTTCTCTTTTAAACAGAGTTGGGTGTATGCTATGAAAATACAATCAGTAGGTCTCAGTAAAAAAACAACGACGTTTATTTACACGAAGACACCAACGCAAAGACGAGAAATATGTACAGATTAAAACATACACATGACAGCATACAGCAGCACACTACAGCAGACAATATCCCACAAGTAGTAATCAACCACAGCTCTAAAAGCACAGACAGAATCCTACTGAAGAAGGTTCCTCGGAGTTTCGCTCTGCGATTTCACCAAACGGCTAAACTTATCACTGACTCCTCGCTTTAGCTGCCGATTCACTACCACACACTGGCTACTCCACACAACATACATCACAGTTTCCATACGTCACAGAATTCGTTTGAAATCCACACACCTCTGGCACTCCGCCATTGCTTCTTTGTCTTCCCGAAGCCTCGTTACTTGTCCTCTATTTCAACTCCGCTTCTGGCTCAATTCAATTCACACACACACACCGCAGTTTGAAACTGCCGGCCTTTTATTGTTCCCAAGAGGTGGGCCGACAGCCTTCTAGGCCAATCAGGGTGTATCTTGCTTTCTATTGGACAGATCGAGAAAAATTCTTGAAGTTTCTAGTATCATCCATTTTGTCCCAAAGTCGCTATATAAACCACTAACGCGACCCCGCTTAGCTAGTAACAGTGCTGATCGTAAAACGATCTTTCTTACGATGACATTGTTTGTGATGAGAAACAAAATTACAGGTTTGTATCAATATTTATGATTATTGTCTGTCACTACCATTGTAGTTTTTAGTTTTAAATTTAATATTTTTTTTTAAGATTGCACAAATATTATACATTGTGAAAACTTAAAATTTCAGTTTTGAAATAAACAGCTTTGGTTTAAATCCATTATCTGGTAGCAAATTTAATAATATTTTCGTACTAAATAATTTAAATGTTGAAAAAAAAATAGAGTTCGACTGTTTTAATTGGGGGGGAAAATAAAGAAAATTGCAGTTATTATAGCCTATAAAGGGACTTGGACGTAGTTAATGTAAACGAAATGGAACATTTATGAGCTAATTTTGATTATATTTAAAAGACAACAATGTAGAAATTAGAAAAACGCAGTAAATCATGAAGATAAAATCTTGGATTGGCAAACTGATTTCGTCTTTATTAAAAAAAAAAAAAAAAGAAAGAGAGTGGAAGTTCGATAAACCATTTTCACTGTCATTAAAAAATAAACCATCGTCTTTCTCTCATTTGATAAGATGATGGTTAGGCTAAACACTTACGCAAGTCTGAAAATTGTTATGCTTCGTCATAAGTAGGATTGAAAATAATGCGCAACGATAAAACTTTCTATGAAAACAAATATAATAATTTTGCTGTCTGATTTTAAATATATTCCTAAGAACCAGAGCGAGTAGTCATGTACTTATTTTAATAATGAATATGGAATAAAAAAGCTTCAAATTGAGATAATAAAATATTTATAAAATTAAAATATCGTTACTAATACAACAAAATGTTTTGATAACATAAATATTCTGCATAAAAAAGAAGGAGCATTTTTAATATCTCTATTCATATATTTGTATCGAAAGAAGGTAGCGATACGAACCTGCGATGCTAGGGGCAGTAGCCGAGTAACATAACCCCTATACCAAAAGTCGACTTCGATATTCTAGATGTTAACTGGCTTATGAAGCTAGCGCCACTGTACAGACAGTTATTGCGTAAAAACAACCAAGTTTTGCTTAAATTTTAAATAATTAAAATTTAAAAAAAAAGAATCTTTTCTGGAGTGCACATTTTCAGTATTCAAGATATATATGAACAAATTTGGCAGATATAGATCAAAAGTTCTTGCCTATTGAGTGCAAACGTATACATATTTATCCTTGTTATTCATAGAGATTTTAGAAAATTGCTAACCAGATGAAATCCATTCAATAAGAAAATTTAAAATATTTAATTGCCGACGTCCTGATACACCCGTAGAGTGTCTTGCTCGTTATCTGCGCGTCCCAGGTTCGAATTCCAATTAGGGCATGTTTCTTCTGTGTACTATCTGTGAGGTGTGTAACTGAGCTCCCCCCCCTGTAAAAAGGGGCTGTGCAAGCGAGTGTGTGTGACATCCTCATATGAGCAGGGAGTCAGTCTCCTGCCTTCGGCTGCTTAGTGGTCCATCCCCTCAGAAGCTACTACACTCCTCTTTCCGTTGCAAAAAGCGGACACATCAGTATCATCAAAATATTTAATTAATACTAACAGTAATTAATACTAATAGAGCATTTCCTACAAAAACAATCAATTCCAATTGGAATTTAATTTAATTTAAATTTAAATCTTTTTTTTTCATTTTGAGCGTCATAAATTCCATTAAGTATACTTCAAGAAATATAAAAATAAAATAATCGTTGTCTATCTTTGGTAGTAGAAAAAAGAAGAAGAGTTAATGGGTAATTGGAATATGTAACGAATTTCTACTTACATGGGAACCGCTACTTCTGTGGGCGTTTGCTTGATACCACAGGGGCAAGTTACATTTACGGATGGGGGGCATTTCCCTCCTATTCCGAGTTTGGAAAGGTCAAGACCGATCCCGACGAATCCATCCTTCATAAACAGGTGACCCTCCGCGGTAGCCAACAAAGTCAGGAAGGCAATACCTACGCAACACACAAGAGCGGCCCATAAAGTCTGTAACTTCACAATATTTGGGAAAAAAAGAAATACAGGCAGAATTTGTAGATTTTTAATTAGTGAACATAGCTTTTCCTAATATACTGGAACATATGAATGTCTAATATTTTCTATTTCAGCGAAGTTCTGTTTAACTAGAAAATTTAGATTTAGTTTTTTAATTAATAAATGCAGACAATAAATGGGTATGTCTGCATTTATTTCATGAAATATTGTTTTGCATATTAGAATTTGGTTTGATTTATTTACAACAAATTTCCATGTGAGGATGCGTATCTAATAATTTTCTTTATAAATTATTCGCATTTGGTTATTCTGAGATTTATATTAATTTATATAGTGAAAGATCATTTCTGTTAATATAGATGCCGTTTCAATATTTATGTAGAAAGTTAAAAGACGTAGTAAATTTTTTAATATTTAAATGGTTTTCAAAAATTTACTGCGCCATCAGATATAAGAAATTTATATAACGTTAGTAAGAAAGATTTTATAAATATTTGAGGGTGTGATTGAATCTAATTTAAAAAATCAAGTCTTTTCTCTATAATTAAATAGCAACAATTTTTGTAATTAAAATTGTAAGCTCAGAATACTTTAAGAAAAGGAAAAAAATAAATAAAATCATTAAGTCATTAATTAGGTAAGATAGTTATAAATTTTCAAAATTTATCAATGTTTTTTTATATTTATGATAATGTATGTATTGTATCTATTATTAATAACTTTTTATATAATTTATAAGATTTATTTCACATATTTTTACGTCTTTCTTTATTTGCTCTGCATAAATATTTGCTTTATGAATCTCCCGATATAATTTTATTTAAAATTAATTCTGAATAGCGCAATAATTAATTCGCAAAATAAGTAATTTTCCTATTTCCTCTTGGAAAAGGATTTTTTTTTTAAAAAAAAGACGCTTTTTAATCGATTAATTTTAATTAACAATTAAAAACTGCAAATTATTTACAGAGATATTTGAAGGGGGTTACAATTATTAATGTGCATTTTAAACGATTGAAAAAGAATTTAGAGTTTACTTCATGCAGATATTTAATAGTTCCGATAATTTTTTTAACTATTTTTGTTCATAGCTAATTAAAAACTCTGATATCCAAATCTGAAATGATCTGAAACTTTTCATGACCCAGAAGCAATGCAATAGCAGAAAGTATCCTGTTCATTTATATACAAATGAAAAAAGTAATTACTTATTTTTTTCTCCACTCTGAGGGTATTTTTAGATTCTCATAAATTTTTATTCGTTTTTTTAAATTTAATTAATTAAGTTTTTAGAAAATTTTTAAAAATTCCTTAAACATTTTGAACCCTTCCCAATATATTTAATTTAGAAATTTATAATTAAGATATTCAATACAAAATAAATTCAACAGAAATAACGAACTAAATATATATTTATTATTAAACGACTGAATAAAAAACATTCTTTAATATTCTTCTTGGAAAATTTTGCATACGCTAGATACCTTAATTTCAAACCATTTATAAAGTGCCAAAACTGCATTTACTGTTTAATTAAATTTTCAATTACTGATTTTCTTATTTAGGAATTTGATAGATGATAACTATGTTTATTTATTCTTGAGTTTTTGATGAATTTCACTAACCCAAAAAAAGAACACATTTTGCAATCTGTCGCCAACAGAAGTAAATTCAAAATTAGACTTCCTTAACATAAAAAATTATCAAGTTTTTTAACGATCAATCACGATTTATCTTTTTAAAACGCTACTAGAGAAAAAATATTATTGATTATGAAGAATAATAAATATTTAAAAAAATTAATTTGAATGAACATTTTATAATTGCTCAGAATTTGTAGCAAAGCTTACCGGTAATACTTGAGCTATAAAAAGCAGTCCACATTTCGTAATGTTTTATACCGCTGTGTGATTTTGAAATGAAGAACGCCTTACTTCCGCCCGAAAAAAAATGACTTCCCGGATGTTGATATAAGTAACTATTTTTCACACCTTTTTTTCCATGTAAAATATGAATTCACCAATAAAAATGTGAAGATATTTTTAGAAACCTAATTAGACATATGCAATAAACGCGACATTTATATGTACATGGAAGTATATTTTTAAAGATAGTAGTACAGAACTGTGCAGTGCGAAGGTTATATAATTCTGCACGTCAATTTTATAATTTTAGCAATAAAAATATGAACTTGTTTTTTCTATTCTTAAGTAAGCATTTTTATTAACTATGAAATTTACATGTAAATGGACGTATATTCAAAAAGATTGTAGCACAGAATTGTATGGCCCAAAAACTATACAATTCTATCTGTTCTTGCTTTTCTGATTACAGAAAAAAATGTGATCATTTAAAGTTCTAATTAGTAATGAGTATAAGTGGTCAAGTAAATGAAAGTCTATTTCATTTACTTAACAGTAGCATAGCGTTTATAACAGGAAAACTAGAGTATCATATAGCTCTAAAAGGAAATAAAATATCGGATAAGAAAATAGAGGAAAAATATTATCAATGAAGAATTTATACTTTTGCTTGGTCACGATATATATGATTTATTTTATTTGAATGTAATTTGAATATTATTTGAATTCACTTATTGTTATAGTAGATACGAATCCAATCTTATAAATTTTCCTCTTCCGGTATCATTGAAAAAACAAATAAATTGAAATAGGGTTTAATAATAATAATAACAAGTATAAGTAAAAATATCATTCCTTAACGTAAATATCATTGTGAACATTATTAAATCAATGGAAGATGAATGCCATTAAATCAACCATAGAATAATTCAGAAAAAAAAGTTAATTCATACAATTCAATCTTTGGAATGGCCAAATATTGTAATAAAAATCCAACGGAAAAATTTACGAAATATTGTCCATAAAATTAAAATATCAGTTAAAAAATATTTACCTAAACCATAGGAAAGTTCTTCTTTCATACTGTATGTTTGCACAGATATCAGAATAAAATATTCAGGCAAGAACAAAACAAATATTCACAAATTGCAATTTGCGAAAATGCCGTCTTTGAAAAAAGTTCTAGGGTTCATTTCAGTTCTAAGGTTTTTTCACCCTAACACTGAAATGGAACTATAGGTACCTTCCAAGGAAAACAAATTGTGCACTTTTTTCGATGGTAAATGCATTTTAGACAAAGAAGATACAATACAGAAATTGGCGAAATTGCGGTAGTCATTGTAATGCAGATGCCACAATCTGGGATATATGAGTACTTCGTGAGCTATAAAGTTGATCTTTCAGAGAAAAGTGGATGAACTGTTGTATCTGATTGTTTATAAAGAAAACTCTAATAAAGACTGATAATATTTTTTTTCTCTGAACTCGTTAAACCCACGAACATTTAAATCATATTTTTAAAGATGATAGTTTTTTTTTTTTTTGAAAAAACAATTCTTTTTTCAATTTTATTATAAGGCGTCACCACCACAATTTAGAGTATATTTTTCGAATGAGAAATTAAGTCAAGGATTTTTAAAAAGTGAAACACAGTTTCAAAAAAGAAGTGAACAGCAAGCAGTCTTACGAAAACTGCTTTATATTACGCAAAAATTACCCGTCAAATTATATATCCATTCTAATTAAAAAAGTTTCTTCAAACTCAGTGTCTATAGAAGACAGATAAACTTTCTTAAATCACAAAAGTTTAAAAAGATTCTGAAATTTTAAATTTTTTGAAGTGAAACATCATTTACATAAATTGTTACTTGCTTTGTTCTCTTTTAAAATCTCTGATAATAAACATAGTCATATAGTTTTACAATTTTATTTCATCTTATTAGAGAAATTGCTACTCAAATACAGGACTTCAAAAACAAAACGATATACATACAAATAGTGAGAGACAGATATATAAACAAAATAGTATAAAACATAAATAAATAAAATGTAAGTAATATAAATTTTTTTCGGTCCATTATTACTTAGGTCAACAAAGAAAATTTTTATTTTAGTTACTTTTTGTTAAATACTTACAATTAATATAAATAATTGATAAAAAATTATAGATTTTCTCAAGAATTGAACTCGCATTCTTCATCTTCACGTGCAAAATAAGGAAATCCTTCTCATTTTACCGATTGAGCTACTGCCTGTTGATTTGAATCTTCATTACAAAATGCTAAAACTCTATTTAAAGTATTAAAAATTAATTAAATTTAATCAATGAATTAATAATCGAAAAAACTTTATTAACATCGAGTGTCATCTACAACAAGTTAAAAAAATTTAAGTTAAACTTGAGTGGACGAATAAAAAGTATTGTATTAACAACTGAAAATCTGAACAAGAAATATGCAGGAGAGTGTCAATTAACAGTAGAAATTGTAATAAAATAAAAAATAAATCGAAGAGAAAAAATCAAAGTATAACAAAAGAAGCAACAAATCAAATGAAAATTGGAGTTAAACCAAAGTAAAAAAGAAAAGTTCCTAAAATATATGAAAAAATTGTGCGTGCATGTGTATGCATAAACAATGCTAAGACAGACGTGTGTCGATTCCTTTGAAAATCATCAAAATAACAGTCATTGTTAGTAATTAAAGATGGAGTTTAAGGATATTTTTGGAATGGCATATAAAAAAAATACCGTTTTACACAAAATAGACCCTTTTTATAGTTCAATTTCTTTAATTTGTTGTTGTTCTTATCTGTTTTTTTGGGGAGGAAACGTTCCCTCGTTCGTGAAAAGTATGATGGCAGATTAGGTGTCACTGAATCTATGCGAAATTATATGAAATTGTGACGTAGAATAAATTTTTAGAAAAGTAATCTTTTTAATAGAATTACATCTCTTTTTCAAATTTGCAGTTTCAATTTGTAATTCTAAGAAAAATTATATTCTTATTTTTTTTCCTTCGGAATCATAGTTCTTTTATTTTATTTTAAGAAAAATTACTGCGAGTCGGAATGATGAAAATATTAAAAAATTAAAAATATAGTTTTTACAATGAAAAAATTTGGGATATTTTAATGAATGGATTAATGAATATATAAGCATATGAAAGATTACTTCGAAAATAATTCGCAGCTCTAAATATAAAATAATAATTTAACTAACTTGTATTTAATCATTGGTTATTTAATATTGATCTTGCTCGGATCTAACCTTTCAAAGAGGACAAAAATTTTTCTTTTCTCTTTCATTTTTTTAAAAATTAGCTGCCTTGTTTCATTTTCGGTATTACGAGTGGCAGTTTTAGGTACTCTGCTGCTTTTGGTAGTGCATATTATGAGATCCTTCATTAAATAATATTATCAGTTTTGTTTCACATTCTTCTTTTAATAAGGTCATCAGTTTTGTTTCATATTCTTCTTTTAATAAGGTCATCAGTTTTGTTTCACATCATTCTTTCAATATGATTATTAGTTAGTTTCACATCCTACTTTTAAATGGATAATCAGTTTAGTTTCACATCCTTTTTTAATACGATTATAAATTTCGTTTCGCATTTCCACATATTTTTAGAATGCAATGGTTTATTTTAGGTTAATCTTTCTTTATTCGTCATTATAAATTATAATTCCAGACTGCCTGACATCCATGTTTGTTCCATGATATTCATGTCTGACATCCATAATAAAACCATCCGGTTGTTTGGTATTTATAAATATTCTGATAACTAAGTGAACGTAATGAAATGTATAGGGGAAAAAACCACTAATCCAAATGATTCATTATACATATAATTTTTTTTATTTTTTTGCAAGCTTAGCAAAAAGGAAAACGAAGTTTTTTAATTGGCATGATTACGGTTTTTCTCAGCATAGTTGTCCTAGCAGTTAGTAATCCACTCCTGAGTATTACCAAATTTTGTTAAGAGATTAAAAATTAAATTAATAAAACAAATTGCAAATAATTTTCACTTCTTAATGGAGAATTGAAATGCTCGGGTGTTTTTATCATTGCGTAAAATAACTTATAATAGATCTATAATATTTGTATCACCTTCCTCGATCTAATCATGGTCGAATATACCAAAAGCTAGCGGACACCTATATGATCCATGAAGGTTTGCAATTTTGGTGCATTTCATTTTGTCACATTTTTAAATCTCAATTTAATACTAAGCGAAATGTAAGACAACTGCTGTGCTTTAAAAATACCTAATAAGAGTTTTAATGTCAATAAAATGTCAAAAGTATTTAAAAAAATGGATATCAAATTCTGCATCAATAATCAATTCCAATAACATTTAAAACAGCATGGTCACAAAAGCTTATCCTGTTTATAAAGAAAATTAAGAAGTTCTTATAAGTTGGTATACGGTTATTTTGATATATTGTGAAGATAAAAGTTTTTAATAAAATCATTTGTGTCAGTAACCATCAATATAAGTAATTTGTAGATCGAAGAATTTCCGATTCTATTCAATAAAACCACTTATATCAGTACATTCTGCGAAGTACCCTAGGTACATCGCAGAATTTCCAATTCCAGCCAAGTAAACGTCAATGCAAGTAGTCTTGGTAGATCGAAGAATGCCCAATTCTGTTCAATAAAGACACTCATGTCAGTAAATTCTAAAGTAAGTATCCATGGTACTTATCCTTGGCTGGTAAGTATCCTTGGCTGAAATCGAAGAATACCGATTTCAGCCAAGTAAACTTCATTGTAAGCATTCTTGGTAGATCGAAGAAAGCCCAATTCTGTTCGATGTCAGTAATTGCAATCCAAGAATCGTTTTGCGTTAGTTCCGCCATCTATTAGCCACAAAAATTTAAGAATACAATAATCCCGTAGTTTAAAAAATTATGCATTATATTAATTGTTTTTTTCTTAGTAATTTGTTTGTAATCAAGTAAAGAATTTATGACCAACCTTCAATTAAAAAAAATAACCTAAGCAAATTTTAAATTTCCAGATTTTACTTTAGAAAAAGCTTGAAGAATACTGAACTTTTTCCCCAGTTCCTTTATTTTCCCTAAAAAAGAAAATCAAGGAGGAAAAACTTTAAGTTACTCAAGTTTTTTTTAAAAAAAAGTTACTATTTATTTTGATAAGAAAATGCTTTAAAGCACTTAACTATAACATTAGTTTTCTGTGGGCGATAAAAATATACATAATTTTATGCATAATTTTACAGCGAATTTATCTAAAAATCAAAGAATCAATGAATAGAGGGATTTATATACTATTCGTATATTATGCAGCAGGGTGGGGGGACAAGATTTGCTTACGTAAACCTGGGAACTATAACAAGTATAATATTAAAAAAAAAATTTAATTTTTAGTGATAAATAACAAGCAAACTGTGACAACAAAAGGGTGTAAAATTCAAAAATTTTGCTATCGTAGTAAAGACATATTTCAATAATTATAGCGTCGTAGAAACATATTTAAATATTAAATTTTAGATGAAATATGACATAATAAATTGCATACAATTCATTATTGTGAACCAGAGTGTATAGCTGTCGCCCACTGAAAAAACAAGTGCAATCATACAGCTAATATCCAAATTAAAACAGAGAATTAAAATAGATTTCTTGAATAGGAATAGAACTCGCACTGACAAGACTTTTTTTCTTAATGAGAGAAACACCTTGCAACAATTCTTCACATTTTATTTGCACTTTTTTGTTTACACCTTTTACATGGAATATTGTTAACTTAATCATTCTCTTCATTCTGCCTATTTTTGTATAAATTCTCAAAAAAAATTATTATTGGTAAGTACGTCAAGATACACTTAATCGTAACCTTTTTTTTTATTTCTGCTGTTATAAAATTTTCCATCACTGTAAGCTAAACACTTTATTTGTCCTTGACAATCTTGGCTTGCAATTTGCTACTTTGATCCTTTTGGAAATATAATTAACATGTACAAGATTTGATGCTATAGATCTGACCTCTTTTACAATATATGATCCCAGAAAGGCTGAAATTATCTCAGTCTATGCATGAGTTTACACTTTTTCAGATCTGATTGGTTATTTCATTTACATACATTTCAACACTCAAGTTCGATTTTTAATATCCAAATTTGCATCACACAATAACTTAGAGCGTTGCCAAAGGTTTTGTAAGTAATTACAAAATGCAGACAATAAAATAAAATGAAAAAAAGCGAGAAAATAAACGCATTGATATTTTCTTCAAGCCAAAAAACACAAATCTTAAGCCATTAGCATATCCAATTTAATCAAGATAAATTTAAATATAAAATTATTTATTAAAGAGATGTTATCCTATTTTAATAAGATTTTCTTTGTTAATTTATTGCAGACAACATTTCGAAGAATAACAGAAATGTAATATCATATCGATAAAAAGTTTCATTTATAAGAAGAACTTTATTTTATATCTAATCTAATTTGATTTTGTGCTAGTTTTAATTTTCTTTAAAATAAGACATTCAAAATAAATGAACCAAAGTTTCTAAAATGCTGTCTATTGTTGCAAGTCAAAATAAACTTGACAAAATGATGAAATTACTGATGAATATTTCTCAGCAATAAAATTATAATATGCTCAATAAAAGGACAATCAAATTGTTTCAAGAATGCAATTTTCATTATATAAAAAATGCATCTTATTAATTAGGTATCAATATTGGATATACTTATTACAGAAAAAAGCTAGGCAAAATTTTCTCTTCTGTATTTCAAAAGTATCTGCAACTCAAGCAAGAACAAATATAAGCCAACGGAGGCAAAGCGTTGCAAGCTGTGCTTTCTTTTCATACTTACTGTTTGATTTTTAAACGAGCACGAAAATCGGATTGTCCACAAAGGCAATTAAAATAAGTATCATCGCACAAACCCAGGTTTACTCCTCTAGTATAGCAAATATCAATGAAACAGCCAAAGACTGCCGCTGCTAAAGAAAAATGTCATTGTTTTGTCAGTAATCGAACACAAGATGCTGAATGTATTTTTATTATTTCAAGTTATTTTATCTACTGCCAGACGATTTTTAAGTAAAGATGTAAAAATTTACTAAACAAATCAAACGATTTTCATGGATAAAATTTTTCGTAAGAAAATTAAATGTATAATTTTACAGAGAATCTTAATTTTAAATTAAATATAAAATTTTAATTTACCACACGTTTCTAATAATAAATATGTTTATAATTAATCCAGTGATGTATTTATAATTAATATATAATTTTTTATGGAAACTCAGTAATTAACAAATGACTTATCCAAGCAGAATTTATAAAGAGAACAAAATAATTATTATACACGTCTCTTTAATACATAGAAAATTGTAATTTTTTAAAAATATTCTGAATATACATCTTAAGAGAAAAAAATTGAATAACTTCTGTTACTACAACTTAATCTTTAATGGTGATTCTAAAGTCATTAATAAAGATAAAATACGTATCATCAGCATAATTATTGAGTCAAAAAATAAAGTGAGTTTGTTTTCTGTTTTTTCCAAATATCTTCTCCATAACAGAAAAAAAAACTGCGTACAGAAATATCTGTGCAACATGCATTATAAATATATTGAAGTATGTGATTTTCCCTGTTACAGAAATGGAATTTTAAAACATTTAGAATACATAAAATTCACTTTTATTTCTTTTTTGACTTTTACGCATATACAAATAAAATTTATTGTTATTTTCTGTCTTATTTATTGTCTTTTTCATTGTAAAAATGTTCTTTTAATCCTTAAATTTTATTCTGAATTGAGTTATTTTTTGTTAGAGCAAATTTTTTTTATAAAAGTTGCAACTAATTTATTCTCTACCATGGAACTTCAAATTCAGAACATTTGACTTTTGATGGCAAATTTAACGGCAGTAAATTTAGTTCTTGAATCTATGATCTTATTTCCATTCCAAGTCTTTACTTTGATTATTTCAATCGTATATATTTAAAAATATTGAAAATTAAGTCTAAGCATTAAATTAAGACTTTTTTTAATCTTTAGAAGCAGCCGTTTTTAATTTCTCTAAAAAACTTTTTACATCAACCAAAATAATATGAAATTTTGAAATCTCTGCATTACATTATTTGAAGTATATATGTATTAAATCAATTATTACAATGGCAATTATATATATAACGATAATTATTTCTACAATTATAATATACATTTTTACTTGAAAGTGAAACTAAGAAATTCATTTAATACAAAATTTTAAAAACAAGCATTATAATTGAATTATATTGTTATATTAAATATTCTAGTTAATTTGTAAATTTACTAGAAAATACTATTCTAATATATTATAATATAATATCTTAGTTAAATACCATAATATTCTATTAGAATTAATTAAATTGTTCTACTTATGTATTGTAGTAGAATACAATCAGAAATTTTATGATGGTCATTTGAGGAATAATGTATTCTGATTCAAGTGATGATTCATTTATTCTGATTTTAAGATTAATTTTTAAAAAGGCCCGAATATTATAAAATTTACACAAATAATATAGTTCATAAGAAAAACACCACAGTTTTAAATATTTTGGATCAATTTTTAAAAAAATTTAAAATCAGGTAAAAAACCGGGGTTGCCAAATATAAAATGTCTGTAAAAATTTACATATATTATGTTTTGTTGTTTTCTGTTCCAAAATTTACAAGCATTATTCGGAAAGATTTTGTTCTTTTTGAAACACATTATTATTCAATAACGAATGAAAAGATAACTAGAAACGAAATATCATTAATATTCAAGATTAAATAAAATCACTTTAAAACGATAAGAAATATTCTTAGATTCTTTCGTTCAACCGGATTTACTGGAAAAACTTATATAAAAAAATATCTAACAAGTTTTAAAGTGCACTCCATTAGCAAAGACATTAAAGCAGAACTAAGTAGATAGCCAAGAAAGTGATTCTTAAATGTATATATACTTACCGCAGAACAGCCAAAGCATCTTCATCTTGTCATTGCTTAAACGTGAATTGCAGCGTTTAATGGGATACTGATCAGATAAAGGGACGCTTCCTCCACCATTTCTGCGAAACTGACATTATCAGTTTCAATTTTCCCAATCGCTAAGCGTAGAGTCCCAAAAGAAACATGAGAAGTGAAACTTCCATTCAGAGAGGTCAACACCGGTAAAGCATCTTTTTGGAAAGTCCAGTTTTCCCTCCAAGGTCGACAATAAAGGAACATGATTTCGAATACTTCAACTGCTGCGGAACGTTGAAATGATAAGCATAATAATAATAATAATGAAAACATTGAAAAGATGAAAGGCGGATTAAAAATCAAGGAAGATTCTTCTTTGTTTAAATGAAAGGGAGAAATGGCAGACGTTTCGGTAATGGTTTGATATAATTGTTTGTTTATGAATCCGCACAAACTTGTTATCAAGAATCCGCTGATTTCGCTTTAAAGGGACCTTCCTTAAATTAGTAACTTGCAGAATGAATTTTATAATAAACACACAGCAGCGGAAGGGTGGAGAGCTTAGAAAAATAAATCTCTTCCATGGTGAATATTTTCAAATAAATCTATTTTATTAAAATAAATCATGTAGCAATCATAAAATTTATTCTTTATTTGAGGAAATAATTTCTTTTTTGAAAATCAAAGTAATCGAATTTCATTTACTTAGGTTTAAGAAAAAAGCTAACAAAGTACAGTGACTAGGTATAAGAATTTCACAACATATTCATTTCAAAAATAAAATTTTCCTTTCATTCTTAGACATTATTTGGTGAACCAAACGCAATCTCGGATTTTATATTTATAAACTGAATTGAAATTGAATCGTTCTTATTTTTATAACCGAAAACCAGAACTGCATGGAATATTCAAGGATCTCTTAATTAAATTAAAATAGTAGTAGAATTCCGAAATCGAATATATTTCAATTGGACAGAAATACTAATTAAAAGTAGAATGAGAAGTTAATAATCGAATTGCAGATTCTTTATACTAATTCTATTGTTCTCTAATGCACGAACGATGCCGGAAAGTTACATATATAAATTCTTTTTAAGGCTGCATATTAAATATATTTGAGAATAATTATAACAAACTGGTATAGCCCAAGGATATAATGAAGTCCAAACATGGCGGAATGCCGTCTTGGCACTGTTTTATTTCCCCCTTACTTTCACTTAAATAAATAAATAAAGCACTATACATATCTCCTTAAAATAACGAGGTTTTATCTTATTCTTATTCTCGCAAATGTGATCGGTATTTAAAATTAATAAACATAATAAACCACAGACAAGCGATGGCGAAATATTAAAATTATGAATTTTCAAACGCATGTTACGTTTTGATTCGGAAAAACCCATGATATTTTCTATATTATAACCAAGATATGATGAAACGTCTGATGAACGTCTGAAAACTATTTATTCCTTAGTTTATTTTGACACTTTGATGAATTGATCAAATTGTTTGATAAAATTAGTATTGTTACAAGCGGGCGAGCGGCACGAAAATTCGCCAAAGATGGCACGTTTGGCGAGGAGCCTCGCGCCAGCTTGATTGGTTTGGCGAAAGGAATAATCTAGTAGCCGCTAGATTGTGCGCGATGTTTTGAGAATTTTCACGAGACTCAGGTGCACGCGCTTCTCGGCTATATAAGGACGAGTAGCCGGCGTTAGTTAGTTAGTTGCTATAGTGATTTGATCGAGTTAGTTGAGAGTTTGCTCTGAAATAAAAAGCGTCTCGCTGGACTAAAGGATTTGTGAGCTGTGTCTGCGTTTGCTGTTAACGCTGTGTTATTGAGCTCGCTGCGCTTGACTGTATCTGTGCTATACGATAGCTGCTTTGCAGTCTGTTTTTATCGTACGTAAGACTTGAATTTACGCTGTAATTGACTGTTGACTGCTGGATTGTATTTATCTGAAATTTTTACTTTATTAATTATCCTGTAAATAACTGTAAATAGCTGTAAATAAATTTGTTTGTGCTGTCTTCATACAAAGTCCATTCAATCCGAACCCGCTAAGCATAAAAACGTAACAACTGGTGTCAGAAGTGGGGTTGAATGGTGAAGACTAGAGCGATGGAGGAAGCAGATAAAACTAAATTTGAGCAGCTTTTTGCTTTCATTAAAGAAATGAAAGAAGGGAAAGAGAAGATGGAGAAGAAGATAGAACAAGGGCAAGAAAAGATGGAGAAGAAGATAGAACAAGGGCAAGAAAAGATGGAGAAGAAGATAGAAGAAGGGCAAGAAAAGATGGAGAAGATAGAACGAGGGATAGAACAAGGGCAAGAGAAGATCGTTGAAGCAATCAATTCCAAAGTAGATGCTTTGGCGGAAAAGGTTCAAGAGAACGAAACAAAGATTCACAATATTCAGCAGAGTTGTGAGCAGAATTGTGAAAATCTACGTAGAGCTGAAGAGAAATTTGATGAAAGATTCAACGCATTTGCACAAGAATTTGAGGAAAAATTGAAGAGAATGGAAGGTGCACAGATAAAACCTGAAAACCAATCTCCGAATGTTCGAGAATCTGGCATAGCTCAACCTCTGCCTGCTATTCCTAAATCAAGCATTAAAGTTTCCACGTACGACGGAAAAACATCCTGGCAAGTCTACAAGACTCAATTCTCCATCGTCGCAGAAGCCAATGGTTGGGATCCAGTCACGAAGGCTCGTCAACTGGCTGCATCACTACGGGCAGAAGCTGCTGATATTTTGAGGACTGTTCCTGAAGATCAACATCTGGAATTTGAAGCTCTTTCAAACGCTCTGGAGCTGCGCTTCGGAGAAAAGTGCCTCAAGGACTATAGCCGTCTTCAGTTAAAGACCCGGCAACAACAATCGAAAGAAAGCCTGCAAGAGCTTGCAGCAGATGTAGAGAGACTCTCCCATCTTGCCTTCTCCGACTGTCCTGCCGAGGTACGGGAAACACTGGCCCTGCAGTATTTCATAGACGGTGTGAGGGATCCAGAGATACAAAAGTCACTGCGAATGGCTGAATTGAAGGATTTGAAATCAGCCTTGGTTTACTCAATGAAATTTGAAGCAGCTCAGCAAGCTTCACGGAGGGATCGCCACTCAGTAAGAGGTGCTACGGTTCAAGATGAATCAGATTCTTCGATGCAAAATCTATTCGAAATGATGAAAACGATTTTCCAGTTCATCCGGAAAAGAAGTGAAAGGTCCAACAAACATGGCCAGAGAACTGTGAAATGCTGGAAATGTGGCGATGAGGGCCATGTTCGAAGGAACTGTTCAGTCCGCTTAGATAAACGGGTTAAAGACTCTTCTAGAAGCAACCAGGAAAAACGTTTGAGAGTTTTACAGATATCTTCAAAAGGCGTTGATGAAAATGGTGTATTTGTTGATGCCTTCGTCAACGGAACTCCCTGCCGAATGATCGTTGACACAGGAGCCAACGTGACCATCATGCGTAGAGATGTTGCCGAGCAACTCGGAAGGAAAATTCTCTGGACACCGTCCTGCGTCACCCTCGAAACGGTCACAGGTGACCGAGTCCCGATTATTGGAAAAATGAATATTGAAATTAGATTTGGAAATGCTACTTACGACCATACCGTTTACGTAGCGGAAATTACAGATGATTTCATACTTGGTATGGACTTTCTGAAGAAGTATGATTTTGTAATCGACTTGAAAAATAACTCCCTGCACTCCACATCAGAAGTCATGACTCTTTTCCATTTGGGATCTGGAAGAGGAAATGGAGACGCCTTGTCAAGAAAACCCTGCTCTGAGGGTTGTCGCAACTGCTCCTCGGTGGAAAAGAAACATGGGATTGATACATCAACTGCGCGCCCGATCGCAGAAGCCGTCCCACATCAATCTGATCCCTGGAGTGATGAAGAGGTTCGCAAGGAACAAATGAATGATCCTGTTATTAAACTGATTATGGAAGTTATGCAATCAAACGATTCAAGACCTAAATGGCAGGACATTTCAAGCCTCAGTACTGGAACTAAACGTTATTGGGCTCTCTGGAATTCACTCGTAATTAGAAACGGCGTCTTGTATAGAAAATGGGAGTCCGAAGATGGGAAGTCAGTTAAGTGGCAACTTGTACTTCCCCGATCAAGGATAAATCAAGTACTG
>JAOUZG010048650.1:895127-931949 GCA_026289955.1 Argiope argentata | reverse complement strand
TTATGATATGCACTGATAAGTAGAAAATGCAAAAAGTAAAAAAAAAGTCATAGTGCACATCATAAACAAGCAACTAGCCAAAAACATTCATATGATATTGGGGGTGGGGTATTGCAGCCAGGGCCCGACATAGCCTAGTTGGGGCCCGGGGCAAACACTTCTTTGTCCCCCCTCAACTTCACTATTTTAGTAATGAAGAAGATTCATTAAAAAAGGAAATGTAAAATAATATTTATATTCGATTTGGGGCCCTCAGTTATGTGGGGGTCCGGGGCAATTGGACCCCCACATGCGTTCTATTGGGTCAAATAAGATAAAATATTGGAGCTACATACCATTCAAATGATGCTTTTTTAATTTATTAATTTAAAAACTTAGAACAAAAATTCACCAATAGATGGCATTATAACACAAGTAGTGTTTTTCTGCATTTATTGGAAATGTGAAACATAATTTGTGTTACAGCGCGTGTCTATTAGCATTTTCCTTTGGATAAAAAGAAGGTGAATTCTGCACGAACTTTAGTTTCTTCTCTGTTCGTCATGCCTACGTTGCAAGAAAAGGACCTAATGGTGAAATTGTTCAACCAAAATTTCTCTACAGCTCTAAAGGAATTTCGTCGTGTGAAGCAGATACGCAGAGGTCCAGCGCCTCCATGTACCCTAAGCAGGATGATGCAGAAAGTTGAAAAAATTGGCCAATTTGGCATTCTTTCAGGTAGAGGATGAAAAAAAATCCGTCTTCCAGCTTCGAAAATGTTGCGACCGTGCTCGTTGAAGCCAGCAGTCAATAATGTGAGTTTGCCAGTTATTTCTCTTGTTCTGGATACGCCGTGCATGCAACTATGTGAAAAATCATACATCAGATTTGACATTTTTATCCATACAAAATCAAGTATGTGCACCAGTTGCCGGACGAGGACTTAGAAGTCCGAAAAACTTTTGCACTTCAGTTCCCAGATCGAATGGTGGATGGCACAACTTAGCCATGGAACATTCTATGGAGTGACGGGACCCACTTTTGCCTCAGAGAGCAAATTAACACCCACAACTTTCGAATTTGGGTGGAGGAATACCCTCACGTTATCCAGGAACAACCCTTGCATCCTGAAAAAATGACTGTATGTTGAGACTTCACAGCTACCTTTAAAGTAAGATCATATTTATTTGAAGAGATAATTTCAAATAGTATTCGAACCTGTTTGATCACAGGACAATTGTACCATGATATGATGAGGGATTTTTTATCCAAATTCTTCAACAGCATGGATGCCTTGAAGATATCATTTTCATGCAGGGTGGTGCACCACCTTATACAGGTCGTCGTGTAAAGCGATTGTTAATACATCATTTTACAGACGCACGAGTTATTTTCTGCTATTTCCCAATAACATGGCCTCTTCTGTCGCCGGATATTACACCTTGCGACTTTTGGTTGTGGGATTATTTAAAGGAAATTATCTACCATCAAAGGTCATCATCTCTACCAGATCTGAAGAAGAACATTTGGTGTCATATTCTTAATATTCTGACAGACTCACTCCGGTCATCTATAGAAAATATGGTTCTCCGATTAGAGCATATTGTTGAAATTGAAGAAGGATATATTGAACAATATTAATTTTACTCTATTTAACAATTATAATCTATAATAAATGGATTTATGTGTATTACAACGCCACTTAAAAAGTGACTTTTTGTACTAATCTTCTTTTTTTTTTTTTTCATTTAATAAATGCAAAACGCATCCTCTCAAGAATCTGTAGTTCAAATTTTATCTCATTTGGATCAATAGAATGCATTTTATAACTCTTTGAAATGGGCAACTCATTTATTGCTAACCATGTATATGTGTGTTTATGTAATTATATTTTAAAATTTAAATTAAACTCTAATTAATTTTTAAAGTTTTATCTTAATTTAGCTTATAGTAACTTCATATTAAAGTATTCTGTTATTTCCTTATCCCATTCCACTTTTTCTACTTAATTAATTCAGCATAAGCTACGTAAAATTGCTGAAATCCAACAAGTTCTCGCACTCCAAGTGAAGGGATAAAAAATGTCCACCAAGCACATTCTTTTATAAGATATCTATGATTCCCTTATCAAAATCGACACATGTGAGAAATCCTCAATTCTAAATATCATTGCATATAAGTACTATGATAAATATTTTCCCAATCAAAATCTCATGACATATAAGACCAGGGATAAATGATTTCGTTCTCTTTTTATTTTCACCTGCTTTTGTGCTGCGCTGTGAGCAGACGTATTTTGTATATATGCAGTAAAAATAAGTTATATAAAAGCTTAGGTGTGCTTTTTAGGGCGGCGACTATTTCTATTGCAAATAAAATTAAGGGATCTTATGTTCCCCAGAATTAATTTTCAAGGTAATGTTAGAAAGTATAGTATATACTTTAATTTGATTTTTATAGTTTTGCACTCAAACAAAATTCAGTACCGTTTTGGATTTTGAAAAATTAAACAAGATTTTTTTAAAAAAAAAAAGTTTTCAAATTTGATAGTAGATTGATGAGATGTAAAATGTTGTAATTAGTTGATTAATTTGCAATGGAATCGGTTTTTTAAACTTAAAACATTTAAAATCCAAAATTAATAAACAAAAATAAAAAAGGGAAAGAAAATGTTATGTTATTTCAAATTATTTTTAAATCAAATCAGTTAAAGATAACAAAGAAATCAAAATACTTGACATTTTGTTATTTTAGTTTGTAATATTTCTTCAAACCTGCTAACATAAAAATTCTATAAAAACCTTATTTTTGTAATAGAATGGAGTCTCTATAGAACCTAATCTGATCTTACAAAAACTCAGAAATATTTCTTCCTTTTCGTGTGTCATTTAAAATAAGAGTAACATTTTATTTCTAATTATTTTCTCTAACACTTAAACTCTATACTATATATATTACTATAAACTTCATTAAACTCTAATTATTTACTATTCAGAAAAAAACCAAAATTAAATCAACATGAATCTGAAGGTTATGAAATTTCCTGTTTATACGCAACAACTAAAAAAATGGAACAATCTTTTTAATTAAAAAAAATGTAAGTTTGCAATATCCTGAAATAACGACATCCATAATTCAGTTGATTTCTATGTTGTAACGAGTAATATAAAAAACAATTTTTTGAAATCAATTAGTACTTAGATTACCAAAGAAAAATTTTACTTTAATTACTTTTTATTAAATAATTACAATTTATATAAACGTGACAGAATCACAATATTAAACGGCAAAATAAAAAACGAATTTCCAGGCAATTTTCCATTCTTATTTCTGCATATATGGTGTTCGAACTCAGAGCCCAAGGGATCCCAATTCAACGGCATACCAACCGAACTATCCCGGGCTAACAATTACAATAAATAATTGATCAAAAAATTATACTAACATTGAATTTTCAACGCAAAATGCGTGCTTTTCATACACTAGTTGGAGTAAGCATTACAGATTAGAAATTTCTAGTTTTCTTTATTCTGTATTCCAGGTAGCCCATCCTGTAGCATAATATTGTACGATATTATATGATACTAAACAATATTAAATAATATTGCGAATATTGATCAATATTGTGCAATATTTATGTGTACAATATTGATCAATATTCGCAATTATTTTAATTCGGAAGTATTTCAAAATCAATCGGAAAAGTTGATTAATTAACAATGTTTAATTTTAAAGGCATCAGTTATTATGAAAATAAACAGAATCATTAAAATAATAGGCCGAAAACATGCTAAGCCTAACCTCATTAGTGTTGGGAAAAGCAAACTGAATTCGTTATTTATTTGGCGGAGGGGAAATGAAGATTTTTAGCGATAAAGTTAGTTTTTGATTAATTAATAAAAAATTAAGAAATGTATATTTGAAAAAAAAACCTGTATTAACATGAAATGTCCTCCACTGCAAGCTTAAAAAAATTTACTTGATAACTTGATTAGATGAATAAAAGGTATTTTATTAACAATTGAAAATGTGAACGATATTATATATATATATACACACACAATTGAAAAAAGATTACATTCTATATATTCTCCAACACTTGGACATTTGTAAAATGTAAAGACTGAGAGCTTCAGAATATAATTTTCTTCTAAACAAATTCATTGATTCGTGAATTTTATGCTTCTTGAAATCAGGGTCTGATTAAAACCTTCTAAGGGCTCTTATGCACTTCTATTTCCAGGGTTCCACTTACCCACTAAGATTTTAATTATTGTTTTTGTCAATATTAATTTGATTTTATTAAAGGTAAATTTGCCTAACTTACAGATAAAATTATGAGTTCAAACAAGCTTATTCTATCAATGTATTTGCAATCAGACAATTTCTTATAACTATTTCAAATCAAGGAAAAGGATATATTGTCATGCCTACAATTTGTACAGTGATCACTAATCATAAAATGTTTAGTCACAAAAGTATAAAATATTGTCAGCTCAACTGAATTCAAGAAATTACAATAGATTAATTGTATTTGAAGTACATTTCATTCTAAGCACTCAAGTTTTATTGAATAAACATGTTTTTTGAATTTCACTATATTTTTAAACGTTTCAAGAGAAGATTGCTTCATAGTGATATGATAAATAATTGAAAATTTATAGAGACATTATAAAAAATATCTTTTATTTACAGCATTTCTATACAATGAATCAAAATGCATTTCTCTCAGAGAGAGTAATTAATAAAATTATTCATAAAAAGAAAGAAAAAAGGAAGTAGAAATCATCAAATGCATAAAACACATAAATAAAAGTCACGAAAAAAAATTATGTGATACGTTTAAAAAAAAAATCAAAGCAATAAGATAAAAATTCCAGTGAAAATCAAACTTGTTCAAAAACAAAATATTTGGGTATAGTACTATTTTTTAATATAACAGTTAAAGTTCTGAAAATAAGGTGAAATTAAGATTTACACACTAATTATTTGGTTAAAACTAAAACTTAAAAAAAAAAAATCTAGTTTTTGGAACTAATTTTGCAAGTTCTGAGAACCATCAGGATAAGCAAAAATGTTAGAATCTCTAAAAATAGTACATGTTCGCAAGAGCACCTTTTTTTCCTTTAAAGGAACTTCAACAATTAGTGATAACATATTACTCATTAATATAATTATTACAAAAATTAACTATTTTTTCATAGGAACAATTATAATCTAAACATTAGTGGATTATTAAGGGCAATTTTTTACAATTTCAAGATTTTACTAAGAAAACAGATGAATTAATGAAAATTACTTAAAGATTTTGAATTCAGTACTGTTATTTTTGCCTGCTTTAAGAAACCTCAATATGGACACCAGTAGTTGCATGGAACTAATTCTGACAATCTTTCACTTTCTCAATATATTATATAATGGCAATGGCATCCATAATTTTACTCTTGTTTAGAGTATGGAATTAAATAATATTTGCATAGAAAAATTCAGCTGCCCCCCTCAAAGTATTTCATTGGGGAAGAAGGGATAGAATCTTCTCTCAAAGACTGGCAATTTTTTTTTTTTTGAGGAATTTATTCAACTTAATTTCTTTTTTTATATCGAATGAAGTATACAAATGTAAAAAGTTTAAAATTACTCAGTATATGTATATGGAACTCATTTAAATTAACATAACTAGCATTTTTGAAAAATTTATTAACATTTTATTGAAATTATAAGTTTTAAAGACAACTACCACAAAATCACTCAATTCTATTAAAGTTTAATATTTTTTTTAAATCTCAATTGAAAAATATTTTACTTAAGCTTACTAAACCAACAAACTTTGTCTAGTCATTCATTATGCTATATATATTTTTCAGAGAATATAAATAAATAACACAACAGAAGACCAATCCATTAAGATGTTTTGCATGGCAAAAAGTGTTCTCAAATATTTTTACTCCTTTTTAAAGAACATTTTAAAAATGAATGCATAATAAAATTGTATAATTTAGACACATTGTGGAATTATCCACAAAGACTAAAATGTTATGTTAATTAGGTATAAAGCTAATCAAACTTTATAAAATAATTGCCAAATTTATAGTTTCAACTACAGTTCTGATGCTTTACATTATTTTGATAAATTATATTTTAAAACAATTGGGAAGTTAGACTATGATGAGATATTATTCAATATTCAGACTCCTTGAAAAGAAGAAAAAAATAATAACGATTTCACAAAAATAAATTTTTTTTTGTTTGTAAGTACAATTGGAAACAGCTAAATTGTATAGTTCTATAATTTTCCCTAAATCACTTTTGTTAAAAAAAATAAAAGAAAATAAATACTACTAATATTTAAAAAATGATATTTTCTCAATAAAATAAGTTATGTTTTTAAATATTTATTTAAAAAATAGATCAATTAAATAGGTATTTGAGTAAATTAAGAATATTCTAGAATGTTCTTAAAATACTTCTATTCCTAGTAAATTTAATAAATAAACCTTAATAATTTTATAATTATTTAAATTTTTGTAAAAAATAAACACAATAAAATTGAAAGCTACTCTTAATGAATATATATATATATATATAAATTTTTTTGAAAAGTTAAGAAAATTACACACAGTTTTAAATATTTAAAACATTAACAATACAATAACTTTTTAAAGGTAAAGTACAAAAAAAAAAAACATTTTGTATGATAAAGAAAATATTCTGAATAATGATCTGTGATTTAATACAATTCAAGAGATTAATTCAAAACATTGAATTAAGTAAATATTTCAGTTGATATAATTCATGATTTTCTTTTAGGTGGCTTGAGCCAATTTATTCTTCTAAGGTATCTCACAATGAAAGGAGCAACAGAAAGTGTAATGCCAATTCGAACAGGAGCAAACAATTTATGTACAGCATAAGACACAACAAAAGTGCTGCCACCAACTGCTACCTTGCTTGATATTAGGGAATCGGAGAATCCAATATATGTCAATATACGCACCACATCAACACCACTAGAAACAAGACAAACAAACAATTTTAAAATATATGCATTGTATATTATAAATATATATAATAAAACATACATATATACATGGCTAATAAATATTTACAGGAGCGTGAAGGAATGATAGTTATTAATAAACCTATCATATTAATATATCTATCATTGCTAATGATAAGTAGGCAATATCAAGAAATTCAGCAAACCTCTAATGAATTTGCTAACATTTCTAATGAAGACTAACATTTTTAACCTAATTATTATTGTAATTTCAATAATTAATAACAATTATGTTTCTGGCAGTTCATAGAAATAAATACTACAATTAATGTGATTAATAGGCTCTTGAACAAGTCAACTGTACAATCAACAAACCCAAAGAAATAACATCATTGTTGATACTTATACCAAACTTTTATACAGTTAAAAGTTGCAAAATTAAATATTTATAGCAGAAAGAACTTCAAAAGACCAAAAACAACAACAACAACAACAACCCAAAGCTTTATACATCTCATAAATAAGAGCTAAACATTCTTATGACACCATCATAATATTATAGTGTATTTATTTGTTTTTCTACAAAATGTTAAAGTCAAATTATAATCAATTCCAGAAATGTTATTTAACCCTCTGCACTATGACGGTTCCTCACAGACCCATTCAAGATGATGCATGATTTGGAGATATTGAGCTTTAAAAAATTATATATATATATATATATATATATATATATATATATATATATATATAATTTTTAAAGTTAGATAGAGATAAAGAGAATATTAATTAGATAAATAGTTATGCATCAGATTCTTTTCTAAGTGCAAAGGGTTAATTCATGCTCACACTAAATGATTTCACACAAACAATTTAATATAGATTGACAATTTATTTGCTATGCAAAAATATATGAATTTTAATTCTTTTCCTTTAATAATGAATTTTTTTATGTACTGGCAATGTGTTTAGTAAAAAAAAATTACTTTTGTAACATAATAGTTTTTCCAAATAGAAAATTTTGCTCAATTATTTTCAGCCTTGAACAATTAGACTTTAAACTAGGTAAAATATATATTTTGAATAGTAATCAAGCTTTTCAAAATTATGCAGATTTTGACTAAAACAAATTTTAAGAAAATGCGTAAATGTTTGAAAATTTACATTCAGAAGGAAACCAGAACAGAGAATGCTGGTCCAACTGTCTGTAGAATTATGCCATTATAGCAAATGAGTAATAGATATCTGATTTTTCATTTACTTATTTCAAGACATTCAATTTTCTTATTAATCTATAAATAAATGCCCTTACAATGAATACCAAAATCAATATGTACTGGAGGAAAATGTAACTATAATATAACACATTACTCTTGGAAAACATCAAAAGCAGAATATTTCAAAACCACTGAAATAATATAAAAAGAAAAAAAAACATAGCATCTTAGATTATATAACTAAACTATCAAAGTGATAAAAAAATTAAAAAAAGCTTAAAAAATTTAAAACAAAATGCTGGATTATTAAAATCTCCTTTGATCTAAATCCATTCTTCAGGAAAAATTTTAAATACTAAATATTAGATGTATGTAAAAATATACAATGAGTTATTCAAGATTGAACTTACTTAGAAATTGCTAAATAACACAAGCCCAATGATGTTAAGGAAATAGCAACATGAAAAACAATTATAATAGCTCCATAGTCTCTAACAGCTTGTTTTAATCTGGTTCTTTGATTAACTTTACTAGCATTGGATTCTTGAATAACAGTTTGCTCTTTCTGAGATGATGAATCTATATTAAAAAAATATTATGTCATTTATAAGTAATCTTGCGATTTAAAAATACTCTAATCATAATTATTTTTAACAGCATTTTTTTCACATGATGGATGAAGTATTTACCACAGAAAAATATTATCAGATGTTATGCAAATGCAATTATTAATTATTACCTAGTACCCAGCGTGTTGCTATTGCAGAGGAAATCATTTTGAAAATATTGTTTCAAATAGCTATTTTGTTTAATTAGGATAGATAGAAAGAATAGGATATTTAATTTATTTTCTTGTTGACAATGAATAGATTCATTGGAATTGAATGATATTTAAATGAGAAATATAAATAGTATTTATTCTATTTTTTACATTATTATTCGTTTTCGGGTAGAATATATTTTTGTTTTTCGAGAAAAAAAAATAAGTAAGAAAGAAAAATCCAGCTGTCCAATATATAACTGGCCAAGTGACAAACATGGATTTTAAAGTTCAATCCGCACACTTGAAATGATGAACCTTGCGCTTTGCTGATGATCATCGAGAATGTAATCCCGATCTTATTATGTTGAAAATACATATTAATAATTTTACAATGATAATAACCTTTACAAACAAATTGTGAAAGTTTTATCGCTATCGGATGACTGGTACGGCATAGCATAAATACGAAAAAAAAAATCATTTTTTATATTAGATTAACACTGTGCGTTAATGAATATAATAAAATTGAAACTCGTAATTTACTTTTGGAAATCTAATGCACATTGTTTTTAAAGAGATATATCGCAAAATTTTATTAAAATAACTTATTCAGAATAAAACGTGCTCAGTATACAAAATAAACAATAATACTGACCTGACTTGCTTTCATTGCTATAAAGACGACAAGAATTAGAAGCATTTAAAGCAGGTATGAACTTCCAATTACATTTATAATGATAACCTTTTCCAATGAAATTACGAGCAGGTGCATAATTCATACATCCCCTTGATAACGAAAAGCAACATAAAATTCGACCCGAAAATCTTATTGGTACCAAAGAAGTCATTTCAGATTAGGATTTAAAAAAAAACCTTCATTAACAGTTTTTTGAAACACAACGGCGGATCAAAACGTATAATTGAGATTTAAACTTAAGCCGACAAAACGAAACCAACATAAACAAAATTGCTCCATGCAGTTTTACTTAAATCGATTCAGATACTTCCATCAAAACAAAATGATATAATTGAAAAATATTTTGGATATTTTTTTAACTATGCTAATTAAAGCTAATTTTAATATAAGAATTAATAATAACATGTATTTTGAGATTTATTTTATTGACTTTCCATCTCAATTCCTGAAATTCAAACCACGTTGAAATATTTTCCTTAAGAAAAGTTCGTAGCTCAATTCGACCTAATCGCAACTTTAACTCTAGTTTTCTCTCCTCGCCTTGAAATACATGATTCTTCGGTGAAATAAATAATCATTGAAATCGCAAAAGACTTTGAAACTTTTCAAAGATTTCATTATTGAATTAAAGGTAATTAGTACGTTAAGCATTTTCATTTCCCTTTTTTGAATAATACAACGAAATGTCTTGAAGCAAAATTAGAAGCAGAAAAATTATTTTACTTTTAAACAATTTTCTTATATAATCTTTATCTGGTTGTTTAGAATCATTTTTTTCTGTATTAATTTTTATGATGCCTATTCAAAGCGTTTATTTTATTTATTAGATATTTTATTGATTAGGTATTTTATTGATTATTTATTTTATTGAAAGGTACGTGTAATGATGGTTCCGGAAAAATTACTCTGCAATTTTCAGTACCGGCAATGTTTCTCTCATAGCATTCTATCTGTAACCATTAATAGTATTGCACTTTTTTTCTTCTTCTTCTTTGATTTCTTTTCTGAAAAGAAAAAATTATATTACTTAAAATCTATGGCAAATTTTGATTGTTTTAAATTTAATCTTCTCTTATTTTATATCCTGCATTTGTTTTCAATTTGACTTCCACCTGAATTGCATTATACTTAACTGTATACAGCTGATGTCTTTTTTGAATTGTGATCGAAAAGGGAGCAGTTAGTTGAATGCATAATTAATATGTATCATTGATCATAAATATGAATTAATCACGCTCATTTGTTACATTGCTTTGTAATTGATTTGAATGCTACATGAAATAAAACTTTACTAAAAATCGTGAAAGGTATGACTAACTCTGCATCTGTATAGTTAAATTTATTAAATGAAAATGCAGTGATTTGTATTGTGGCAATAAAGCTAAATTCATAAGCGTAAAAAAATAATTATTATTTATTTGTTTGTGATGATAAACTAGCCGAAAATTCCATTTGATATATTTCGAACGCATCAAAATGCTACCACTATTGATTTTCATTTTAATAATAACTTTTATACCCATAGATATTGTAACATTGTTTTTTGTTTAAATTTCTTGTTATTAGTTGAATGTATATCTTCAGGTAAAACTTGTAATATGTACTAAACAGTTTTCAATATGTTGATTCTTTTATATTGAGTGCAAAATTTGCTTAAGTATTCTGCTTGATAATTATTGCTGAGTTAAAATTCAGTACATTCTCTTTTGAGATATGATTTTTTTTATAAAAGATATTTCATAAACTTTAAGGATGATATTAATTAATAAAAATAAAATTATTGATAAGTATTGAATATATATTTGTGCACTTGTCTGAATTTCATTTTCTAATTAATTCAAACTTAAAGGTTTCTAGTATTTGAAATATATATTTGTGCACTTGTCTGAATTTCATTTTCTAATTAAATCTAACTTAAAGGTTTCAATGTAAAATCTTAACATACATTTCTGGCTTAAAAACTATACAGTAATATGTGGTGCTGCAAAAGCATTTATTGAAACTTTACAAATTTGCATGAACTTTTGAAATGTCAATAAAAAATAACAAAAGAAGGGCAAGAAAAACTTCTATTCAAGGAATTGTATTTGTTCCATCTCCATTTTTTTTCCAGACCTAAAAATTTAGTGATTATTCTCTAATTATATTATTTGCACTATAGAGATAAAATTGATTAAATTTTTTGTATAATTTTAAAAACAATTTAATAAAATAATTCAGGCAAAAAATGTCCACAAGTTTTATTGTATACATATTAAGGATTTTTGTAAGTTATAAACTTTTTAATAGCTTATTTTAGTGGAAATTAATCTATAAAATGTTAATGTAAATTCCATAATGTTAATATCAATAGCAGAAACATTTTCATAGTTATTTATAAAGAACTAAAAAGTGATAGTATTATTAGAAGAAGGGGGGATGAAAGGACATAAGTACATTCTGTGTATTGAATAAAAAATTCTTTAAAACAAAGTGTACTGTATTAATTATTTTATGTAATTTGCTCATTTTTTTATATTAGAATTAAGTGGTAGGACATTTTAAGGGGTAAGTAAAGCACTGCATAAGTGTTCATAAGCTTTGAGTTCTACATTTAGCATTTCTTAGCTAAAATTTGACTGTATATTCATCTTCTGCTAGTTATAGAATATTCTTAATTAAAATATTCTGTTAATAAATTCTATAATTATGTATATCATACATATTTTTTTCTTCTAAAATAATGAAAAATTATTTTTTCAAATTTGTTATTATTTTTGATTTTCTGATTTATTAGCAATTTTATGTTTATAGTATGCCTGTCATTGAAGAAGTGGATAGTGGCATTGATGCAACTAGTGCTTCAAATAGTAGAGAAGATTCTCCCACTACTAAGAAAAACGATATGCCAAATATGATTGAAGACGATCCTGTACGTGTAATGAATTATTTAAATTTCTTTTCATTCTTAAAAAAGTTTTAAAAATTTAAAAGGTTCTTTGATGGACTGGTTCTTTTTAATTGTTTTAATTCATATTAGACTCTGTTTTTAGGATATTGATGAAACTCTTAGTGAAAGATTATGGGGATTAACTGAGATGTTTCCTGAATGTGTTAGAAATCTCACATCTTCTGTTGTTCATGGATCAGTGTCAGGCGTCAAAGCATTGTATAGTTTTAGTCGCTCATCAATGTGGATTTTCTTCTCATCATCTGCCATATTAGTTGCTCCTGTCATTTTTGAAGTAGAACGAATGCAACTTGAAGAAGTTCAGAAACAACAACAAAGACAAGTAAGCTCATTTAAATTAATCATTAACTTCATTACTCACTAGTGACTAGTTAGTCTGCCTGAACTATTTGTTATATTTCATTCCAGATAAATTGCTGAGATATGATTTCATGAAACTTTTATATTAACAATGTCTTATAGTCTTACTTAAGTAAGATTATTTATTTAAGATTATGAATCTTTCTAATGGAGACTAGTTCTATATCATAGTGCTATTTAAAATGTAAATGTGAGGCTCATTTATCCTATAAATTTTGCTGAATTGTAATTTTTTAAAATTAGACCACAGAGACAGACTTTAAATACAGAGACAAACATATCCTTAACATTTGAGATAAATAAAAGAGAATAGAAAGTTCTCTATGTTTTTTATTATAGTCATTTCTGTGATAATGCATAAGTAGTCCAAAATTCAAAATCTGTGCATAATATTACAAAGTATTGATATTTATATGCAATTAAACTTATGACTGTATAGTACATATCAGCCTTTTTTACTTCTTGTAGTCAGTAGCTAAGTTTTAAGAGCTCTCCCAACTTTTTGACAAATTGAATAATTAAAAATTTAGTAAATTGATATAGCATTAAAATAGTTTCTACTTTCTCTTTTACATACTCATTTATAACTAATAACAACTGCTATTATGTGAGAATATGTTGTTGTTGAGGAATTGGAAATTGTATTGTCAAAACTTAATGACCCATATATAACTATCAACTTTTGGCCTTTTCAAATGTAGCTCAGCGGGTTCTCTTTCTTGTTATTTTCCTGAAAGAAGAGATGATTTTATTCTGTTTTAACCGTTTGAGTGCGGAAGAACATTACCTTCATGGCAAGTGAAGCGCAATTGCGCTTTGTCGCACTCATATTGTTAATAGACAAAAATTACACTGGCTTTTAAGACACAAAAATTCTCGCATTAACTGGGCTCATAAAGTTAATCAGTGAAATATAGTCAATTTTATATTTAAAAATGTTAATCTATATTCTATATTCTAAAAAAATTTTATTTAAAGTACACTATTATTGTTTTGATTGAATAACTTTTTTTTTTTTGTTCATCAGATTTTACTAGGACCTAGTGCTGCAGTTTCTGGAGGTAGTATGCATGGAATGGGAATGCCTATGCCCCCACAAATGGCTCAAAGATAAAGATTATTCATTATGTATTTATAGATAGCTCATTGTGGATCACTTTTAGAAATGAATCATGTGTAATGTTGTAAGATAAATGATATTGTAATTATGTATTATGTTGTCTGGCATCATTGCTCTTGAATTTATCATAAGTATTGTGATGTACATTTATAGCTTTAATATATGCTTTGAAATAAGTTCTTAGTCCCCATTTAAAATTCATCTCTTATTTTTAAAAAATATGCCTTCAATTATTTACAATACTTAGTTTTGCCAAGTACATCACAATTTGTTACTTAAATGATAAGATTATTAATTCTTATATCAGTTTTGTCTTTTTTATTGTCTTAAAAACATTTTGAAAATAATGATGTGAGATTAATTAATTTCATATTTCCTGAGAAAAGAACTTTGCAGAAACAGAAGTTTCTGAAAAACATACAATACTAAAATGTCAAAAAAAGTATATTTATTTATATAATTTTTAATTTATAATTTTTATCATTATTAATGATTTAAAAAATATTTAGAATAATGAATTGTCAAATTTATAAATAATAAAAAATGATTATTAAACTGCCTATTTTTATTATGTACTAAAGAATATTTATTTTATTTAAAAATAAATTATATCTCAATTTAATAAACGTTTTTAATATATTGTGTAGTATTAGGTAAGGAACATATTTCCTAAATAAAATTTTTCAAAAAGTGAAATACATTTGGCATTAAAATGATTTGAAATGCAGTTCAATTCTGAAGAAGTCTGACCAAACTGAAACTTTGATAACAAGATTATAGAAAAGTATTGTTGCTTAATAGTAAATAATATCAAAATGCATTTAATTGTAAAAAAGAATATATGCCAGAGAAAAATATTTATATTGAAGTTTTTTGTTAGAAGGATCATAAAAATTAATCACTTAAATTTTAATTTAATAATAAATATAAATATGTCTGATACTTTTTATTTATTATAGAATAAAGATTCCTTAATTACTTAGTTTTTTCCTGCTGCTGAGTTAAATAATATCTTAATTTTGGAAAGTTATTGCCATATTGGCTCAGTCCAAAAACATGGAGCATAAAATATTTATGGATTCGATGTAATTATGCATCATATTGCAATATCTTTGAATTTTAGCTTATCAGTTGAAGCAGAGGGTTATTTGATTCTTAAACTATGCTTGGGATCACAATTAAAGGTGGAAAGATAATAGATAGTTTTAAAATAAGTAATTTTCAGCACAGGATTATCAATTTCAGAGCATTCTAATGTTACCCAGAATTTAACTCTCTCTTACACATTCGATTAATTCTCTCGTGACATTTTCATACCCTTCCTTATATGCAATATTTTAAATATAAACCGAATTTTTTTTTAAATCGGTGCCTATTCATAAATTATGTTTTATTTATGAAAAATTTGTAAAGTTTATTTTGTAATGAATTTTTTTGTAACATTTCCCAACTTCTAAAGATAAAATGTTTATTATTGGAAGTATAAAACTTTTTTTATAGATAATTTTTTAATAAAAAATCTGCCATTTGTTTAGACCTGGTGAATGCTAATCTACTGATATCAAGCTTACTCTTTTTAGATTGGTTTATTAAGTCATCTTGGTTTAAAAAAGGGCCCATTATTTGAGGGATGCCCAATGTGATCAAAAACTAAAATAATATTCTGAACAATTATAGCAAAAGGAAAAAAAAAAGAAATTTTATTGGAAAAATTAACAGTTTGAAAATATATGAAGTTTACAGATTCATTACAATCTACTGCAAGTGTCCATCATATTACAAAAATATAGTAAATTGATTTATGACACATTATAATAGATTTACCTTACCTGTGTAGATTACATTTAGTATTGAAAATTCCTACTGTAAAATGTTTAATATTGGTAGATGCAATGTTAATATTGGTATGCTCATGGCAAGGTGGATATATCTCTTGGTGTAAAAAAAAAGTAATGGAAAAAAAAACATTCCAAGAGGTCATAAGTCGATCTAGTTTTTACATTATTTCATCCCCCCCCCAAGCTTCAATTAGACAAGAAGATTTTGCACAATCTTGTAATGGAAATTTAGAAACTGAAATTCCTTGAAGAAACATATGTTTATATAAATGTGATCAAATCAGAAAATAATAACGGAAATTATACTAACAAATACAAAAAATGAATTGAAGTAATTCAGGTATAAGGTAAATTATTATAACTGATAAGTTTAGAAAGTTTTGTTAAAATGGATCTATACTACACAAAAAAGGTTTTGCAAAAAATTCTGGAGGTACATCCTTTTTTTTTATTTATTTATTTTTGTACTTTCAGAAAATACAGAATGATAATCCCCTTTCAGCTTGTTAATATATTAGAAATGCAAACAGACTATTTTGTTTTTATGGTATACTATTTTTAAAAAGCAAAAGAAACAAAACATTACATAATCTATAGGTCACTATAAATACTGTAGATCCTGAGCATTTCGTGTATCACTTTAATTAATGTATTGCTAGAAAATGATTATTAAAACGAATAAATTAATGTTCGACTGCTGATAAAACAGATCAAGTTACTATAAATGAAGAAACTAAGCAATATTTATAACTATTTCAAGAACCATAAATATGATTCTATTTTTCACATCCACTTCAAGAGACCTATGAAAAGTTTGGAACCCATAAAAATGGACATTCTTTTATGTTAAATTATTAATGAAATACGACTGTATGAATGGATCTTGTAAACAAAATGAAAAATTTGGGGTGAAAAAAGTGAATTATTTAACATATAGATCACAAGAACAAATTATTCCTGTATGAACAAAATTAAAGCCAATATATACATTCTATAGTATCCTAATGGATTGTAGTCCTGATATTTTCTATAAGGAATGAGATTCAGTCATTATTAGGTATGCAAAGTTTGAAGAAAACGTAACTATAATTAAGTCATTTATAGGGGTTATTAAAGTAATTGGAGAAGGTCTAGCAAAAACTCTTGAAATCATTAAGTGAGCTTGATATATTATGAATTATATAGAAGAGGCATGTGAAAACAGTAACAACAAACAAAATATAAATACCTACAATATAGAATAATTGCTCCAAATCCTTGTTCAATTTATATGACTTGCCTTTCTTATAACATTCTTTTAATTTATTAATTTGGGATGTCTTTTAACAATATATATTGTAAAAAAATGTTAGCAACTGCAGTGTTTATATTGCTTATTTTCTGCATCTGCAAAAAAAAAAAAAAAATTCTCTTAAACCACTATGCAACATTCTTTTTGAAGCCAAAGTAAGTTCGATTAAAGCAGCGTATAGACTATTTCGAAAAACTTGAAATGCCCTAGAAAAATTTATTGGTGCAAATACTGATAACACATCAGTACTCGAAGCTAATAGTCTTGTTGGATTGAATACAAAAAATTCCTCTTATTTTATGTTTAATTTTTAATAGCATAGTTTGCAATATTGTCCAAAATCAAAACTATCAATGAACTATTTCACACAAAAATAATTGTTTTGGATATATTGCGTTTAATTTAGTTCATAAACCTGAAAACTGAAATCCAAAATGTAACAAACACATTTTTAGATAAAGCTTAAGTGATAGAACACAATTTGAATATTTTCCAAAAAAAGAAATTGAAAAGGAAAAAGATTATATTTTGAAATAGCAGAAGATGAAGTTACAGAAAACCCAATGAAAAAATTTAGATTGTTTTAAACGTTGCAATTGAAACTGTTATTGCAAAGATAAGAGATAGATTTAAGACTTTCCAATCAGTTAATTAAATTAAGTTCTCTAATCATTAAATTAAAAAACATGAATTAGAAAAATTTCTAAAAACCGTGTTTACAAAGTTTAAAAACAAAAATGCAGATGAAGAACTAACGCAGGAAATTGGTTTGCTACAGGATATAATTTTGAATAAAAGGGATATAAATAATGCACAATACGTACTAAAATATAATGAATTTTTTTTTTAAAAAAATTCTTTCTTTTGCCAGTTATTACAAAGAGTGCTGAGCATTCTTTCAACAAATTAAAATTAATAAAGTATTATCGTCTTTCAAGTATATGTGCAAAGCATTTAAATATTGTTACGAGCGAGCAAAACGCACGCCAAAGGTGAAAACGTTGGCTGCGCTTCACGGGATGCTCCGCGTCAGCCGGGTTGACTTGGCGGGAAGAATGTTCTGGTAACCCCGAGAGAAGTCTGGCTGCGCCGAGGTTTTTCTCCGTGCTTTCGCCCGAGTATATAAGAGGCGGGTTGCCTCTTCCTGGCAGTCAATCGCTCAAAGATAGAGGATCGCTGTTTGAGAAGAGAAGCGTTCGCTTACTTGTAGCTTGTCGCTTGTTATTAGCGAGCTGTGTTTGCGTTTGCTGTTAACGCTGTGTTATTGAGCTCGCTGTGATTGACTGTTGCTGTGCTATACTATAGCTGTTTTGAAAACCGTGTTTATTGTGCGTAAGACTTGTATTTACGCTGTAAGTGACTGATTATTGCTGAATTGTGTTTCCTGAAGATTTACTTTTTCAAGTCATCCTGTATATACCTGTAAATAGCTGTAAATAAATTTGTTTGTGCTGTCCTCATATAAAGTCCATTCAATCCGAACCCGCTAAGCTAAAAACGCAACTGGTGTCAGGAGTGGGGTTGAATGGTGAAGACTAGAGCGATGGAGGAAGCAGATAAAGCAAAATTTGAACAGCTTTTTGCTTTTATTAAAGAAATGAAAGAAAGGCAAGAGAAGATGGCGAAGCAGATAGAGCAAGGGCAAGAGAAGATGGAGAAGATAGAACAAGGAATAGAACAAGGCCAAGAGAAGATGGAGAAGAAGATAGAACAAGGCCAAGGGAATATGGAGAAGAAGATAGAACAAGGCCAAGCTAATATTATCGAAGTAATCAACAACAAAGTGGATGCTTTGGCGGAAAAGGTTCAAGAGAACGATGCAAAGATTTGTAGCATTCAGCAGAGTTTTGAAGAGAAATTTGAAAAAGTGGACGAAAAGTTTAAAACATTTGAACAAGAAATGGAGAGGAAGGTCGAAGAAAAATTTAAGAGAATGGAAAGTGCACAGATAAAAACTGAAAACCAATCCTCGAATGTTCGAGAGCCCGAAATATCTCAACATGGACCTGCTATTCCTAAATCCAGCATTAAAGTATCCACCTACGACGGAAAAACATCTTGGCAAGTTTACAGGACTCAATTCTCCATCGTCGCAGAAGCCAATGGTTGGGATCCAGTCACGAAGGCTCGTCAACTGGCTGCATCACTACGGGCTGAAGCTGCTGATATTTTAAGAACTGTTCCTGAAGACCAACATCTGGACTTTGATGCTCTTTCAAACGCTCTGGAGTTGCGCTTCGGAGAAAAATGCCTCAAGGACTATAGCCGTCTTCAATTAAAGACTCGACAACAAAGATCGAATGAAAGCCTGCAAGAGCTTGCAGCAGATGTAGAGAGGCTCTCCCATCTTGCCTTCTCCGACTGTCCTGCCGAGGTACGGGAAACCCTGGCCCTGCAGTATTTCATCGACGGTGTGAGGGATCCGGAGATACAAAAGTCCCTGCGAATGGCCGAATTGAAGGACTTGAAATCCGCTTTGGTTTACTCAATGAAATTTGAAGCAGCTCAGCAAGCTTCACGGAGGGATCGCCTTTCAGTAAGGGGTGCTACGGTTCAAGATGCATCGGATCCTTCGCTGCAAAATCTATTCGAAATGATGAAAACAATTTTCCAGTTTATCCGGAAAAGAGTTGAAAGGCCCAGCAAACATGGCCAGAGAACTGTGAAATGTTGGAAATGCGGCAAAGAGGGCCATGTTCGAAAGAACTGTTCAGTCCGCTTCGATAAACGGGTTAAAGACTCTTCCAGAAGCAACCAGGAAAACCGCTTGAGAGTTTTACAGATATCTTCAAGAGGCGGTGGTGAAAATGGTGTATTTGTTAATGCCTTCGTCAACGGAGTCCCCTGCCGAATGATCGTTGACACAGGAGCCAACGTAACCATCATGCGTAGAGATGTTACAGAACGACTTGGGAGGAAAATTCTCTGGACACCGTCCTGCATCACCCTCGAAACGGTCGTTGGTGACAGAATCCCAATTATCGGAAAAATGAATATCGAAATTAGATTTGGAAATGCTACTTATGACCATGTCGTCTACGTAGCGGAAATTACAGATGATTTCATACTTGGTATGGACTTTCTGAAGAAGTATGACTTCGTAATTGACTTTAAAAATAACTTCCTACACTCCACATCAGAAGTCGTGACTCTTTTCCATTTGGGATCTGGAAGAGGAAATGGAGACGCCTTGTCAAGAAGACCCTGCTCTGAGGGTTGTCGCAACTGCTCCTCGGCGGAAAAGAAACATGGGATTAATACATCAGCTGTGCGTCAGATCGCAGAAGCCGTCCCACCTCAATCTGATCCCTGTAGTGATGAAGAGGTTCACAACGAACAAATGAATGATCCTGATATTAAACTGATTATGGAAGTTATGCAGTCAAACGATTCAAGACCTAAAAGGCAGGACGTTTCAAGCCTCAGTACGGGAGCTAAACGTTACTGGGCTCTCTGGAATTCACTCGAAATTAGGAATGGTATCTTGTATAGAAAATGGGAGTCCGAAGATGGGAAGTCATTTAAGTGGCAACTTGTACTTCCCCGATCAAGGATAAATCAAGTACTGAAGGAGTTACACAGCAGTCCTGCAGGTGGTCACTTCGGAATCATGAAGACAACTCGTAATGCCCGAGAGCGTTTCTATTTGAACAACATGAAAGATGATGTTCGAGAATGGTGTAGAACATGTGATGACTGTAACGCCCGTAAAGGACCGAAAACACACAGTCATGATAAGTTACAGCGGGATAATGTAGGTGCATCATTGGAGAGACTCGCCTCAGACATCTTGGGACCTCTTCCTCGGACGGACAATGGAAATAGAAAAGAACTCCGACTGCCCTGTGATCCTCAGTTCGGGTGTCCACCGGATACGCCTTCTTCGCCTGTGGATTGTGTTCAAGACCTCCAGGCCCGTTTAGAAGACGTACACAGATTTGCCCGAGATCGGATCAACATAGCGACGGAGAAGATGAAGACCAGGTACGACACTAAAGCCACCGAACATGAATTCAAGGAAGGTGACAAGGTATGGTTCTGGAACCCGATTCGACGAAAGGGACTCTCTCAGAAGTTGCAGTCTTCCTGGGAAGGCCCTTATACAGTCCTGAAAAGACTGAATGACGTCGTGGTTCGAATAAGGAAGTCACCGAACTCGAAACCAAGAGTAGTACATTACGACCGGCTAGCCCCTTATTATGGTAACTTGTCAAATACTTAGTTGAAACCATGGTTTCCTCATTTATGTAAATGTGATCTGTATATTTGTAAATAGTTTTTTTATGTTAATTATCTTTCAATGTTTATGTCTGAAATTTTGTGTTTATGTTATTGTCTTCTGCTCTGGGTCTGTACTGCCCGGGACGTGCAGTCCTTGAGGAGGGGGCAATGTTACGAGCGAGCAAAACGCACGCCAAAGGTGAAAACGTTGACTGCGCTTCACGGGATGCTCCGCGTCAGCCGGGTTGACTTGGCGGGAAGAATGTTCTGGTAACCCCGAGAGAAGTCTGGCTGCGCAGAGGTTTTGCTTTCGCCCGAGTATATAAGAGACGGGTTGCCTCTTCCTGGCAGTCGATCGCTCTAAGTGGATCGCTGTTTGAGAAGAGAAGCGTTCGCTTACTTGTAGCTTTTCGCTTGAGCTGTGTTTGCGTTTGCTGTTAACGCTGTGTTATTGAGCTCGCTGTGATTGACTGTTGCTGTGCTATACTATAGCTGTTTTGCAAACCGTGTTTATTGTGCGTAAGACTTGTATTTACGCTTTAAGAGACTGATTATTGCTGAATTGTGTTTCCTGAAGATTTACTTTTTCAAGTCATCCTGTATATACCTGTAAATAGCTGTAAATAAATTTGTTTGTGCTGTCCTCATATAAAGTCCATTCAATCCGAACCCGCTAAGCTAAAAACGCAACAATATTTTAGACTAAGCATTGAAAAAAGTTGTAATTTTTCTGAAGTAATTAGATTCAAAATCACACTTTAAAATAAACATACATTATTAATATATGTTTCTTGTTTATATAATTTTTTTATTTTACAGTAAATTTAGGGCCCACATTGTTGTCGTGCACATAGGCCTTTTTACAGGGAAGGCTTGTTCTAGCTTAAAATTTTGAAGCTCATCCCCAAATATTTCTTTGAACTGAAAAACAAGACATTTCAAATTACAAAACACTTTTTAAATGTTCTGATAAATTAACCTTTTCTTGTAAATTTTTAATTTTTTGACACATAGAAGGCAGTAAAAATTACAGGCAACTGGTTTTTAAATAGAAACCCCAAAATTCATTACAAAACTTGTTTACTTAATACTTTTATCTGAAGCAATATAAAGATTTATTAGTGATTGAATATCGTTTTACACACCAATAAAACATATGCAAACTATATAGTTTGTTATCAAAAGTGTGTTAATGCTTGAATATGGCTCCTATTCGAATCATTACCCTTCCAATGTATATTTGTGATTATATGGCCTTAACACAGCAATATAAAATTATATAAATCTTTCATAATTTTGTGTTTCACTTTGATTATTAAAATGAAAATAATCAAAGAAAAATGATAATACAATGTGAAAACTGTCACTATAATTTGATTCAAGGGCAATAAAAAAATTGATTGTTGATTAATCCGTGAAAAATTAATTAATCCTAGGATGTTGATTTAATATAAATAATCACAACTAAGGAAAATTCGGAATATAATTTCTGTAAAAATATTCCAGTAGATTAAATGTTCGGATTTTGAAGTCGGACAAATTTGATTTAGAAAAATAACCTTTTATTTTGAAACTGCATTTATATTTCTGGGGGTGGGGGAGAGGAAGATATAATTTTGAATCAAAAACAGATGTTACACAAGTTAGCATTAGTCCCATCAGATTTTCTTATTATACAAATGAAAGAATGTTTTTTAAAGATATCTTTACATAGAATCTATATTACATTGACCTTCAGTGGATTCTTGTTTCTAACCTCCGAGACAGAGAATGCATTGAGATGAGATATTAACAAAGAAATAATCAGTGTTTAATAGATATTTGTCTGTATTTAAAAGACACAATGATTGACAGAGGTTTCAGTACAATGTAATACAAATATCAGGTCTGCATATGAAATGGATGGAAATTACTTGAATTATAGAAAGAAATTGTGCAGAATTATAGAAAGAAATTGTGCAGAATTATAGAAAAAAATTGTGCAGAATTATAGAAAGAATTTTCATGTTATCTTAGCACATTTTGCATATGACTAGAAAAATATAAGACAAAGTCTGGATAGCAAATAGTGTGTTTTGTATATAATGATTAAAAAATCTAGAAAATAACTGTTGAATGTACTTGATTTAGGGACAGAAGTCCACATACATGAACATCATCTCAAGCCACACTAGACTTACATTTGGGTATTTATTGAAGAAGCTATGTAGTTGTGCTTCATTAATAGTGTTTAGTCAGCACTAACAATAATAATCATTCAGAAAGCTTCATATAATTTAAAATTATTAAGTCTCAATGTAAAGAACATATTTTTTAAATTAATAGAATATCAGAAACTGTAAATCAGAAAGTTTTAAGTCTTACAATATATATATATATTTATTATAATCTAATATTTTTTTGAAAAATAACATTTTTAATTTCTATAAAGAATGGTGAGGGAAAAAATGGAAACTTTAGGCAATATATTATGGTTTTTATGGCAAAATATTACACTATATACAATATCAGAATACTAAGGTCATACATTTTCTCTTAAGCTCAGAAACATCAACCATTTTCCTTTCAAGAGCAAATGAATACTCTTTAATGAACATGAAAATATAATCATAAATAATTCATAATTTTCAATGAGAATACATAAATAGTAATCATATTAACTTTAAAATGCATAAAAATAAATGATATCTGATCAACATATTTCAATACATTTGCTATAAAACACTTCTTATTCAATAAACAATATTCAACATTCAGGCATGCAAAATATGTACAATAAAAACAATTTAGTTCTTTTTCTGAATAGAAAAACCTCCTTGCTGGACAGAAGCTGATAAAATTCTTGTTTTATATTGTGTACTCAATCCAGTCATCCAAAATTTTAACACCTATGATCCAAAAAACAATAATATTAATAATAATAATTATTATAATAAATAAAAATAGTTAAAAAAGAAAGGAAGAAAATGCATGTCATTTTTTTAAAACTATTAGTATTGCATTCGATAACCTATGATAAAATGTGCGATTGAAAAACAATTAATAATTATCTCATAAATTACACAATCAATAAGAAATCGTATGATAATATAATAATTGTATAGTAGTGTTTTTATTGCTTCAGAGAGGATTTATTATGAACAAAGATCACTATAAGAAATAATAACATGATATTTTCCTTGCTTGGAATTAACAGTAATATGTTTTTTAAAAAAAGTCACATCTGTGTTATTACTTACTAATTTATCATGTTCCTGTGCTCCAAGTACAGTTAAAAGTTTAGTTGTCTCATCTGCTCCATGTTGCCCACCACGAGAATATGCAAATAAGACTTTAACTTTGCTGGAGGGAAGGGAAAAAAATCCTCATTATGCATTGCTCTGAAATTTTTTACTAACATCTTAAATTTAATACAGTATACAATACATGAAAATGGAATTCAGTACTTTAGATAAAGAAGATTTTATTTAGTAAGTTCAAAGTATTAGCATATATAAGTTAATTCATTACAAAGGATAATTTTAGCAAGCATATATTCAATATTATAAAATTGATATATGATTTGAAATATGAGAGATACAAACTTCATCCAGGCTTCTTTTGTACAGTATAAAAAGCTATCTAATGCAGCTGGTGAAAAAGAAGAATCTGCAATTGTCCTTTCCATTTCAGACAGAACTTGAGGAGCTAGATGGAAAGGGAGAAACAAATGCTATTAATTATTTGTCAAGTACAAGTATAGCAGAACATTATGCATAAAATAATGAACTTTAACTTATTTTAAATGTTTTGAGTTACAAGAAAATAATAAACTCTCATTATCTTATTGATGAAAATGTAATATTAAACATATTTTCCAAACAAATTAAAATTTCGTAAATGGGAAAAATCTATCCTTTTGCATACAATTTTGTTACTAAATGTGTCATTAATGCCCACAGTTTTAGAAATTTATTGTTAATAGATCAGAGCTCATCCTTCATTTCTTTTAATAATTTTATGCAAATAAAAAAAAAACTGGTCATATTTGTACAAATTATGTTACATATTATCTTAATATTTAATACTATATTTATGTAATAAATCTTTCTCATAATGTTTGATTCAATTTTTAAATCACACCAAAGTCATTATGTTTTTTTTAATATTAGAAATATGTTAATTGCAAGGCTGAACTTCCACTATCAGTTTTAAAAAAATTAAACTAGCACATTATTCTATTAACATTCCAACTACATTTCCCAATTTGTTTTTCCATTTGCACTTGCTATGGCCAAATTTTATTTTTTGGGAATAAACTCGACAGAAGGTGGATGTTGTAATAGTCAAGATGTTTAAAATAAAAATAAAAAAACAATTTTTCAAACATTTGGCTCCAAAAGTTGCTTCTTTTATCTTTTTTTTTTAACTTTATACATAACATTTATTCAACTTTAATATAATTCAGTGAGAATTTCAAAATAAATTACTAAATTATAATTTAAAGTAGAAGTGGTAGTCACTAAATTCATTTATTTAAGATACAAATTTCTAAGTTTAAAAATTGGTGTAACATTAAAACCCAACTTCTTTAAAATACCAATATCCTGAAGGCATAGCTATTTTTATCATTTTATAAATAATTTCTTAACTAACAATTAATATACAGAATAAGAAAAAAATAATTTAGATTAATAGATGTAGACTGACCTAAAATTTTAATAAACTTTTTAAAATTAAATATATTAATATTTTGAGCCACCAAAAAATAAAATAAAATGTGCTTTTATAAAATGCAAACTGTGAATGAAAGAAACAGATGACAGAATTAAAAAAATATTATGGAATAAAAGCCATCATACATTTTTCAGGAAGAATTGCTGTTGTACGGAATAATATTTCAAAGTCCTCTAAACTGGATACAGCAGTGTTCTTATATTTGGGATTTACTTCAACTTGGATATGCAATTGAGATTGAATAACATGATCAGGTATTGCAACATCTGGCTCAATACCCAAGAAATTACATTTCCAAGAGTCTTCATATGTTTTCGAGTAATATATAGGATGAAAACAGCCTCTTGGCAACAAATCCTAAAAGAAAAAAAAAAGTACTGTCACAAAATCATTTATTATTACAAAATATTTTGTATCTTTCTTAAGATTTTAAAGTAATGAAGTCATAAGATTTTTAAAAATCATGCTTTAAAAACATTTATGATAATTAATAATTTTGACTTAAGCTGCCAACTTATACTACTCATTAAAATTTCTGTACACTCTGCATTTGGAAAAAAAAAATAAAGTAATATCGGCAAAATACAATTGAAACACACGTAAAACAAATGAAACCCTCTCATTCCTCCACTGATCTATTTTATTTTGGTACATAATTGATATTCTTCATTTATGAAATCAGTCACTATGATAGCTTTTTTATGTTTTAGGCTTTAATTATCTACATTCTCCCTGTACTAGAACAAAAAGATGGCTAAAATAACATTTTATTTCAACTTAAAAAAGAGAGAGAGATAAAAATGTCATAAAAACTACATTAACTCAATAAAAAATAAATTAAAAAAAATCTATTTCCTTTAATCAATCTTTTTAGTAACATAATGATTCCTCTCTAAAACACACACACACACAATGTAATTATTATTATCTGATTTTGGAGTAGTAACAATCAGTTGGACATCTTTCCTTCAGTTTTATTTAATATTACTTTTTTTTGAGCATGTTAATACCCAATATAGAATAACATTTGCATATTTCACATCTATGCACAAAACAAATTATATATTATACTATGAATAATGCAGAAATGCTTGCTTGCAGAAGTAGAAAAATTCAATATGATTTGACAAATAAAGTAGACAGTATATTTGATAAGGGAAAACAAGAGCATGTTTAAGAATCTACACTTTGTATAATGTATGTAATAAAGTCACTTAGTAATGATTCTTGCAAAGGAAACAACCTTGTTAAGGGCAGAATCAACAAATACAACATATTCTAAACACTACCCATGAATCCTACTAGAAATTATAGTGAACAATTGTAGTTAGGAGTACATAAATTAAACAATAATTTGCTAAATGGTAATTAAATACTGTATTTAAAACTCAAATGCTCTTAATAGATGTATTTACATTCAAAGAATTAAATAATTTGTATATTGTGAAAATTTCAAATGTACAAGAAAGGGACATAAGTTGCTATTCACATTTTTAATATATATATATATATATATATAAATTTAATAGTTATACAATATTATAAATAAGAGGCAATTTGCTAAGTTTAGTCAGTTATAATTATGTCCAGATATTATTTGACTAATGGCAGCAAAATATGTTAGATGGGAAAAAATGTGGAAACTGTAGTCTGATTAAAATGAAATAGCAAAAGTAATAATATTTAGAATAAGTTACAATTTTCATAATTAATAATATGTTTAATATATTGCTGAATTAAATTTACTTTTTGTAGATATACATTATAATGACAAAATCAGAAAATTTCAAAGTAAATAAAAAATTAATAATATATGAAAATATCTAAGAATATGACAACATTCTAAATTTTTATAATTCAATTTTTTGGTACTTTTCCATTAGCCAAGCCTCAACGAAAAATCTCCAATAATGTAAAATGCTGTCAAATTTCTTAGTGATTTTAAAGTGAAAATTCACCAACAATTTTGAATTCTGCATTTTTTTTTATTTTTTTTTATTTATTTATTCTGGCACCGGGCCAACGGAAAAGCACCAAATTTTTTTACCACTAAATATAAAATATATAAACTTAATATTAATAACTTATATGCATTCACTGTTAACACATATAAATTTAAAGCACTGTAGTTCTATCATTTAAGCAAAACACAAAATTTCTAGATGAAAATTGTCATGCTTCAACAATTTATAATATAGTTATAAATCAGGATTTAAGATTGATTGACAAAATTTTCATATACTTACTTTCAAACACGTAATAATCGATTTCATCAAATGTAAGAAATTAGATTTGATAATTATTTGGTTTCCAACAATTGTATGATATGCCAAACAATGAAACTTCTCTTTCCCTAAAACCTGAAAAAGCGATATATTGTTAAACAATATAAGAATTGATAAACTGATAAAACACAATTACAGTCTCAACTATATAAAAATACACTCTATAACAAAACAAAAAAAATCAATGGATCAAGAAGCATTCATCCAATTGCTTTGAAATTCTGTATGCAAGAGTGTTTTGACCAAGTATGCAAATGATAAAATTTTGGTGAGCAATGAATGAATAGTTTGATCTCCAGCAGAATGGAACTGCGTATCCAGCAGTTGTATATAAGGAGCAGTTTTTTCAACGGTTGTTAAAACTTTCGGTTTGATTGTGATTCAGAATACCTTTCAATAACTTAAAAAATGACTCACCGCAGGGTTCATGTTAATTAAGAGCAACTGTCAGAGTTTGACAGAGGTCGTATCATTGGATTGAAAGAGGCCAGTTGGACAAATCGAAGAATCGCTGCCCATTTGAGTCTAAGCGATGTGGCGATTCAAAGATGGGTGAAAAAGTTCAGTGTCAGGATGGTAGTGGTTGACCTAGGACCACAACAGATTGTGAAGCCAGAGTGATTGTCTGATCAGCTGTCACAGTACCTTCTTCATCTCTATCAATCAACCCCAATACCAGTGTCTAGCATGGTCATTCACAGATGGTTGAGACAGTGAAATCTATGCTCGTGCCAAACATTATGCCACCTCTACTCACGGCTGCATATTGCCAAGCCATATTATAGTGGTGCATGGCTCAATCAGATTGGAATGATGCCAACTGGGAACGTATAGTCTTTAGCAACGAATCCCATTTCCAACAGTGTCTTGACAATCATCAAAGACATGTTTGAAGACATCCAGGGCAGATTCTACTTTAAATATTGCATGCTACACTGGCCCTCAAAAAGGTATTATGGCCTGGGGTGCCATTTCCTTTGATAGCCGGCCCCCTTTGGTCATCATTAGAGGTATAGTTACTGTACAGCGGTATGTTGACGACATCCTAAGACCTGTTTTTCTACCATTCCTTTTGCAGAACCCTCAGCTGGTTTTTCAGCAGGACAATGCCACACCACATATGACATATATTGCTATTAACTGTCTGCAAGCTTGTCAAACACTTCCTTGGCCTGCCAGATCTCTCCCCTTGAGTTTGTCTGAGATATGATGGGAAGGCAATTGCATCTGTATGCCGATGACCTCATTTGACAACTGGAGTGAATTTGGCAGGAAAAACTGCAGGAGACCATCCAAAAGCTTTATTGGTCTATGCCATGGCGTGTGGCAACTTGCATCCAGACTATAGGTGGGTCAACACCTTATTGAACTTGTTACTGTAACTCTGAAATAAATTATTCAATTGTTCTCAAATTTTAATAATTTACTATTTTGTACATTGTCATCGTATCCACCAATTTTTGTCTCAACCGGACAACTTCTTCTTGTCTTGGTGTGTCGATTTTATTTGTTTTAGAGTATAGAAGAAAGAAAAATGTAACTCAGCTATGATAGACTTTAAATCAATAATAACTAAAAAATGACAACACGTATTGACAGATTGTTCACCATAATATAAATAAAAGATTTCAAATTAAACATTTTCTCTAACAAAAAATGCTTATATTATTTTTTCCTTCTTTAAAGGAAAAATTATTTTGGCAATCCTAGAGAAGATTTAAAAACATAATAGCCATAAAATAACAATTTTTATTTTACCTGATAAAGTTCTCTTATTGATGTGAAGACAATTGAGTCATTGGAAGATTCCCTGTCCGAAACAATGTGGCTATTGTCTAAAGCTTCAGTTAATTCATTCACATTAGATGAAGTGTCAGTTTCAGTCTTTGCAAGATGAATTTTTATAAATCCCTCATCAGTTTCTAAATTAACAAAATTGATGAACTGACAGTTTATTTCAGAATCACAAGTAGGCCAACATACAAACTTATTTCCACATTTTTATCAATAATTAAACACAAAAACCAGAATAAAATGATAAATGAAAGTTAAAAATGGGAAATTTTAAACATAAACCTTTCTGAATTCCTTAAATGAATTCTGTGTTTATTTAATCATATTTATAAGAGGGGGAAAGTATCTATGATTATCATAAATGACAAATATCTTATGAATATAATTCATGATTTAATTTTCCAATCTATAAATGCAAGTTATTAAACGCATGTTTATTATCTAGACTGCAGAGTAATTAGAATATCTTCTTATGATATGATCTATGATTTATCATGGATCATAATTTATGGATTATCATATTGTGATGTATGCGGTTAATTATAAAAAAAATTCCATTTAAATTTTTAAATATGATATTCTGTTAGATTATATGGGGCAAAATATTCATAATTTTCCATTTAAAATACAGATCAAGTTTGAGAAAAAGGAGAAGAATGAATAAAAGAAATAATAACCATATTCATAAATTATATCGATAAAATTTGACATCACAATAGTGGAGATAAAATACAATAAGAAACTAAATCTATATATCAACAAATATAACTTAGAGTTCCTCATTATTTTATTTCAATGTGATGGTAAAGTATTTATTCATTAATTATACAAAATATGGACCAATCATACACAGAATAAAAATTAAAACATCTGCATTATCATATTTAAAAAGTTGAAGATTGCACTTCTCATTTTACTTTTTAACTATTTATAGTACTTTCAGAATGATATGATTGTAAATATTTAGTTAAAAAATAATTATTAAAATTTTTGGCACTGATTTTAATACAATCTCAGCCTATTATTTTAACTTATAACAGTAAAATGTTAATAAATAAATGTAATATGACTATTAAATGTAAAATTTTTTCACCTTCTTGTCTTTCAAGATCAATGAAAGTATCCTCATTTGGAAAACTTTCCACTAGTCTTTCACTAATACGCATGGCACCTGCTTTTAAAATCCATGTAAACCACATGTGAAGATAAGGAAATATTTCTTTATCATTTGTAAGGTCCACCAATGACCTGGCTTTTATATTACCACGTCGCCGTCGAAAAGTATCGATAGTCATTCTCGTAACACTATTCAATCGTACTGCTCGCAAGTTCTGTTCAGACTGTTCAGCTGAATACACCTAATAATAAGAATAGTATCAGTCATAGGGGTGACACATTTTTTCATATGCTAATTTTTTAATAGAAAAAATATAGAGAGTAAAAAAAACTAAACAAGTGATACCTTATTCGCTTTTTCTTGAAGCTCATGTATTATCTTCTGAAGAAATTTCACTAAAAATTGCCAAGAGTTTAGCAAAAAGAATTTATCCCGCATAACAATTATTATACTGTACCAGCTCTGGAAACCTCTAGCTTGACTGTCTTTAAGAAAGAATGTATGACTAAGAACATGTCCTCGATGATCATCACCAAAAAATATTGGTCCTTCTCTTCCAGGGCAAACCTATCACAAAGAATGTAATATTACACTTAACAAGATTATTTTATGATTGTAGAAATCAACTAAAATACTTTTGATTTCAGTCAGATATAACAAAACAATTTTTTTAGAATAGAAACCTAGATGGGAGAGATCAGAGTCTGAATGAAATCTTTTATGTATTCCTTCCTAATCTCCCCCCCCACTTTTTTTTAAGAAATAGAAATTATATACTTTTTTACTTTCGTCAAAACAATATAAATTTTATTTCTTTTATTGAAAAAGAATCTGATTAATGCATTTTCAAAGGACATTGTGAATATTTTCTTTGAAACATTGTGTCTATTAATATACAAGTAAAAATTGGTAAAAAATATAAAGAGAAATAAGTTAGTTCAAATTTGTTTCAAAAGCCTTACTTCACAACTTAGGCTACGGACACAAGCTTGTCTGACTGCAATAAAGACATCAGGATGTAAGGGATATTGGCTACTGACGTAACTCACTCGGGCTTCATGATCATTGCTAATATAACCCCTTTTTTTACTGGTCATAGATGTACACCCCTAAAGAATACAAAGGTTAGAATATATTACATGACAGCAAATAAGAATGTGTTAATTTTTCCTAAATTGCAAAATTAAAAAATGAATTTTAATTGATTGTTCAAACAAAAATGCATTAACACAAATAAAAAAAGGAATTATTTGGAATTTTTCAGTTAGCCGGACACCAGCGAAAAATTGGTTGATAATGTAGAATTCCGCCAAATTTTTCACAGTTATTTTAATGCAAAAAATCAACAAATAATGCAGAATTCTGCCTAATTTCTTTGGTGACTTTTCGCTACCGCTCAGCTAACAGAAAAATGCCAATTATTTTTTTACAAACATATTTAATAAAACCTAAAATTCAATTCATTTTAGAACACACAAATTAAAAAAAAATTAATGCAAAAATGAAAGCATGATAAGAAATCAGAAAATTTAAGATAATCTTTTGTTTATTAAACAAAACATTTTTTACAGTAATTTCCATATTAATGCTTACCTTTTTATAAACAGTTATGTAGTACTTTCTAATTTATAATTACATTTTTTTTCAGTCTAAATAATTTTTTAATGCAATAAAAATAATGAGCCAGTGGAAGCAAAAACAGAACAAAACATATTTCAGAATTTTTTGAAATCTAATAAGAAAATATAAAAAAATAAATTTTTAAAAATCATGCCAAATTTTTTTTAAAAAAATAAAGAATTCAGAAATTATTTACATAACTTCAAACTGTTATAAATATTGAAACACAGATCTTTAAATTTTTAAAAATAAAACTAAGGTATTCAGACATGTATTATTTACCTCACAATTATCTGATTTTAAAGGAGGAGAGCTCGTCTCTGTTAAACCAGAACGTTGAGAAAATAAAGATGGTCCATACCATGATTTTAAAGATACACCTGGTTTTGAATTTTCTGCTGAATTAATATCTGCCCATTGAGTTTCCTCAGTATCATGAAAAGCTTGAGTGCAAAAGAGCACACTAGGCCCATGTAATTCACAGAAATTGCAAATACTAATTACTGCATTCATCTAGGAGGGAAAAAATCATGTTAGAATAAAACAATATAAATATTTTATTTGATTTATATAAAATACTGAAACAAATAATTAAATTTATGCACTTGCTAAATGTAACAAACATCTTTAAAAAAATTGTGTTAAGGTAACGGAAAAAAATTAAATAACTATGACAGAATTTTTTTTGCTCATCATGACATTTTTTACTATCTCAAATAAGTCAACAAATGCAAGACACATATATTATGTATAATATTACATATACTAAAGATCTTTACTGAAATACACAAATAAAATCTAGAAGTGGCAAATATGCTACTTTTGTTATTTGCAAATGTATGCATTGTAGATAATAGATTCTTTAGAGGGAGGAACTAATTTTAATGTGAAAGTATAAAAAATCAGATTTTTTTGCAACTATTAAAAAAAATAGAATCAAACTATTTCATAAAATAAATGCAATCAAAATAACATTGGTTGATCATGAAAATGTTTTCTGTATATGTAAGAAAAATATGTGTGGGATGCTTTATTTCAATTAATATTAAATACATTTTAATATAAAAATATGGTGTAAGCAATAAAAATGAAATAATTATGACACTAACAAAGTGACATCGTATTAGCAGAGGTGTCAATTTATAATATTATTTTTTAAACTGTAAACTTTTTTATGCAATATTATGAAGTTCATATTTTGTGATTGTTTGTTATTCTGTTCCTAATAGGAATTTAGCAAAACATAATTTTACAAGGTAAATGTTGTGAAAATATAAATATGAAATTCGGTAAATAATTTACGCTTAATTTTTAAATATTTATGAAATTTTACAGAAAAAAGATGAAAAAAAAAAACAGATTGTAACGTAACCTCTTGTTTTCAAATCACGCTCATTGACTGATATCAATTAATATGCCCTAACAGATATTTATCCTGCCCTAAATTCAATGAAATTCAAACTTTTGAAACAGAAACTCGTGTCTGTGACTTCATTTTTTTCCCAATAATATAACAAATAACAACATTAAACTGTTGCCATAACTGAACAGTGAAATCTGTGATAAAAACAAATACAAATAAATCTAAATTCAAGAAATATAAAAATTGCGATTTATTAAATTATTATTATTACTAATTACTACGTTTGTGTTTCTTATTAATATTGTTTTGATATAACTAAACAAAATTAGTAACAAAATCACGTATTCTGTTAAAACTTAATATTTATACGTTTCGGCAAGAAAGTACGCGTAAGGATAAAAAAACATACCATTATCTGTATCTTTGAAAAGTTTACAAAACGATTTATCATTAAATTTTGAGGTTCCTTTAATTGGAACATGAAAATGTCAGCATTTTCAACGGATTTCATTTCAGTTTGTAAATTTTTAATGACAAAATTGGAAAATGCTTTTTTGTACGAATATGATCATTAATTTAAATGCATATTATTTCTGATTGGGCTAATTTAATTCAGAAGTGAAAGATCCAAACAATTCAAAAGAGATCGAGTAATTGGAATGTAATCTTTAAAAAATTCGCCCAGCTTTCATTTGAATCCCTTCTCCTTTGGGATCACAAGATCAGGAAAAAAGCAAGGGTTTTAAAATTAACAATTAATGCAAATTATAAATACGTAGTGATTTTCGAAAATAAGGCATTTTGTATCATATCCCGTTGATTGCATAAGTACCGAGATCGAATTGAAGCACAGATAATCCTTTATGTCTCATGTATGAAGTACCATCGCATCTAATTACTAATGCGTTTATTAAATTTTTTGAAGCAAAATATCATAAAGGGGCGAAGGAATAAAGTTAAGCTCTGGGTGCAAGTTATATTTAATAAATTGCTGATGCCAAATGGTAGCTGAGAAATTGTATTATATCCTCGATACCTGGTGTTTCTGTTAATGCATTGGAATTTGGCTGAAATGCCATAGTATTCAGGTTAAATTTCATCAAAATTGCCTGAGCTTGGAATTCCTTCAGCATCTGCTTGCTTATAATTCTAATATTCCAGGTTTTCCGAATGGTTATCTTCTTTAGAATATTACATTTCAATATGACGTCTCATGGCCAAACTGTAAATATAAGAGGTATTTTAAAATTATTTTCAGCGCACTCAAAATGCGCTGTATAACGTGTATTGCGAAGGGCAGATTTTCGACCAGCTTTCTTCCATTCTCTCTCTCTCTCTCTCTCTCTCTCTCTCTGATAAAATCTCTTTTTATAGAATTATCCTTCATTGATTAATTAAACATACGTTCTTATTTCTAAATAAACTGGATTAATATATTCACATTCATTTAAATCCGGTGTATAAGTATATTGTTCTCGTAAAATCATTTCATTCGCTAAAAATGTCCTCTAAATTGCTATCCATTTTCCCTAATATTCCCAAGCAAAAAGGGTATCAGAATTTTGTACAATGCTGTGTGAAAAAAAGGAAGTAGCAAATATTTTGTAATTCCTTGCCATTTGCCATAGAAAATTAACATTTAGCATATAAATTACAAGTGATGGCATTACAATCACTTGTCCAATTTAACTTTCCATGGCTATTAGTAATAAAATGAGCATGAACGCGCACGTGTCTGTAAGAAATTGATGACATTCTATAATGCTGATTGGAGGACTTAGGTTATAGGGAGCTAGGAGATTTTATTTAATTATTTGAAATTTGAGATTGAATGCCAATAGAAATTATCAAAATGTTGAAGTCTGACCGCTTTGACTTCGAATTTTTATTTCAGCTTTATTTTTATATTAGCTTAAAATTATACTTAAATATTATCTCTTCAATGATAATAATTTTGTTCAACTCAATTTTTTATCTCATTTAAAAATTAAAAAAGAAATTTTTAAAGCTTACTTAATAACAATGCCCTTGGTTACTCAGTTAAATTCACATCGTTTTTATTGCTTTAAATATTTTATTTTCGGTTTTCCTTTATTGTTAATAACCTAAAATAATTTTTTTTGTCCAAAGAACAATTTTGTTTTTAAGATATTCTTTTTAATTTTAATAATGCATCCTTTAAATTATATATATATTTGCTATAAATATTAAATTTAGAAATAAACTACAATGAAATTTCTTTTATAGTTTTAATATTTTCAAGCCATTTTATTAAAATAAAATTGAACGTATGAATATCATTTTACAAAGTTAAGAATTGCCTTCTTATTGTAGTACATTAAATCTATCAATAAAAAAAACCAATAAAAAAAACCAATAACCACAGCCAATAGATACTTTTTTCATGTTTCTATTGGCTGTGTTCTGATATAATGTTGTTTTATTGTTGTTCTTAAAGATAAAATTTATATATATATATATATATATATATATA
>JAOUZG010048650.1:883572-894727 GCA_026289955.1 Argiope argentata | reverse complement strand
TTTGAAAAGAAAATAACTACTTTAAAAGCATCCTTAAGGATCGGTAAGGACAAGGGCATATATATAAGGAATCCAGGGGTGCCGGGACCCTCCCAAAATTAGGAAAAAATTATAGACAATAAGTAATTATTATAGAGGAATTTCGTAACTAAGTGCACGTAGCACTGTTATCCCCCACTAATTCCATTACCCGAGCAATGCCGGGTACGGGAATGCTAGGAAATTATTTATTACTAGGAAATTATTTATATGGCAAAACAACGTTTGCCGGGTCAGCTAGTATATATATATATATAGGTGCAAAATGTTATGAAATTGGTTCAAATTTTCAAGGTATTAAACTGAAAAAAATACAAAATTATAATTTTTGATCCCGTACAAAAAAAAAAAAAAAAAAAAAAAAAAAGTCAAATATGCCTCATCCTCTAGTCAGGTCATGTACGAAATTTCGGAATTTTATCACAAAACGGACTTTGGCAATGGAGCGCTGATGTTTCAACAACACTCCACATCAACTCACAAGGGTAAAAAAAGACAGAATAGAAGAAATTGCAAGGTGCATTTCTGGATGAGGTATGAACCTGAAATTAGGCATAATACGAATATAAATCCCCTGATTAAAGTGTATGGTCCATTTTGAAGTCAAGGGATAAACTTCATAAAAGTTTGAACTCACTAAATCGATAGTTTCGGCGGTAAAGGGATAGATTAATAGTAGACTTCCAGCCCATTACTGAAAATTTCAATAAACATTTCAACCACTGGATTACTGCAAAAGGTGGCCACTTTGAAATCAATAACATTTATTTGCTAGTCAAAGTCTACTCTTGCTATAAATTATTATATTTTGTCAATGAATTTATTTTAATAAAGTTCTCTAATAGTTATTTTCCTGAATTTTTCTGCCAGCTCTCTTTAGCTGCCAGCTCTATTTCTAGCATTAAAATATTGTTAATGAAGCGGAAGAGCATTAGATAAGCTTCGGATTTCCGGGTCGGCACCTCTCCAGGGCCACTGAAGCTACAGGGGAGGAGAGGGGGGAGATAATTCCATTAAGGAAACATGCTATTAACTTAGTTGTCAAACTAAACAATAAATAATTAATAAAAAAATTGCGAATTTATGAAATATTATGATATTTAAATTTTTAATCACTAATAAAATACTTTTTATTCATCCCCTCAAGTTCAAATAAATTTTTTAAATCTTGTAGTGGATGTCATTTGATGTTAATACAGTTTTTTAAATATTAATTCATTAATTTTTATTAATTAATTAAAAACTAACTTTCTTGCCAAAAATCTTTATTTCTCCACCGCCAACTCAGTAACGAATTCAGTTCGCTCCCCTTCCCCCCCACACTAATGAGATTAAGCTTAACATGTTTTCAGCCGATTATTTCAAACGATTCTGTTTATTTTCTTTATGTTCGATGCATTTGAAATTAAACATTGTTAATGAATTAATTTTTCGGATTCGTTTTGAATTTCAAATTAAAATAACACAGAACTAAAAAAAGCAAAAAAACATTTGTAATCTGTATTGCGTTACCCCAACTCACGTAGAAAATGCATGCATTTTGCGTTGCTTCAATTGGAGTTAAAATTGGCGTTGAACTCGTAGCCCAAGCAACCAGGCTAATAAACGTAATTATTAGCCTGGTTGCTTGGGCTACGAGTTCAAACCCGCCAGGCGAAGACTCTCTCTCTCTCTCTCTCTCTGTGCGTGTGTGTGTGGGCTTGGTGGACGCTAAACCTGTCGTTGTCACAAAGTCCTATATGTCGAGAATAATACCACTGAAGGTACTGGGTCAAAGGTGATCATTTTCTGTTCCAGATCGAAATTGCGACCTGTGGATGAATGAATGAAATACATGAATGAAGTCCTATCCGTAAAAGGAGTTTGTGAAGTGTGTGAGCTAGAAGTCAGACTTCTGTCCTCGGATACTCGGGGTTGCCATATCCTCAGAAGCTACTGCATTCCTCCTTCTATTGTAAAGTGGAACATGAGAACAACAACAAGCGCAATTATTTCATAAAAAGTAACTAAAATAAAAAAATTTCTTTGTTAACCGAAGCAGGAATTGATTTTTTAAAATTATTTTTTATGTTACTTGTTTTATTAGTATTTATGGATACCTACCGTCTTCTGTAATAACATTGTGTGTAAACGCAGTTGTTATTACAGTTATGAATCTCAATAAATATATAAATAAAAATACATATACTGACACAAAAATGTTAATAAAACTGACTAGCTTTTTTTTAACAGAATAGTTTTACTAAACAATCCCAATAAGTTTATTAAAGAAGTGTCTCATATACACAGAATGAAATCAGAAAATCCCTATCTCTATACTCGATCTATATCAATATTAAAAATTTTTTGTGATTTTTGTGCGTTTAATTTACAATGAATTTATAAACGAATTATGAATTCCAAACTTTCTACCGATAATTATAGGCGAAAAAACAGGTTTTCAGTGTTGCCCTTCCCCCTTTCGCTTCTATTTCAAGTGATTGTTATACAGTCCCCAGAATATTTTCACTTTTAGTCACAGGTAATTGTTGGACAGTCCCCGTTTTGAAATCTATCGGGTCATATCAAACCATCTGAGCGGGCTTTTCCCATTTTATTTTATCTAAACAGAAGCTAAGGTCATGTCCCTGACGCAATTCAATATTCGCAGAAAGCAGCCACACTCCTTGTTACGTCGGATGGAAATGACGCTGCCGACGAACAGTAAAATAAACAATCTTCAACAGTTCCGCAATTTTTAAGTGACATCCTCTATGAAAGCAAAATGAAACTGTCTCTATTAGTTGTCACTTTTTTGGTAATATTTATAAATTCTGTTGCACAAAACGGTAAGCTAACATTTCCTTAATTTTGAATTTTTTTCTCCTAATATATTCATTCTTAAATATAAACTGTCTCTTAGAATCGACGTAATTCATCTTCCATTTAATTTTATCTTTTCCACAGACGATAAAACTGGCACGCAATAAGCGTAAAGAATACATTCATTTTATTATAGCAGAAGCATGTTAAAAAAATCGTTTTGACTTTTTGAAATCATTCAATGAGTGATAAATGCCGGTTGAATATTCCGACGTTCAGATCACATGGGCAGAGAAGAAAATATTCTTTGTATATTGCATAATACTAATTCTATAAGAACATTTTCCCAATTTAAAAATAAAACGAAAACATATTCAACATTCTTTTCAAATTGAAAGATATATTGTTGAACCTAAAAATACAGCAGTTTTTAGGATAAAAGAAGTGCAAAATTCTGAATGAGATTTTATTAAATCTATACCACTATTAATATTAAATAATTGTCAAACAGAAATGTGTTCATTTTGAATGTGGAGAAGTTAAAAATGTTTATAAATGATTTCGACATTTGTTTTGAATTTTTAATGCGCTACTAAGAATATGATAATGCTCTTAAAGCCTAGAAGTTTTCTTGCTTTTTTATATTTTTTTGTGATTTGAAAGTTTTCTATTACGTTGTTTATCTTAGAAAGCATTTCATTAAAATTATATGTGAAAAAAGAAATTTCCAAAAACACAAGCAAAAAAAAGTTGACTTAAATGGATTTTTAAAATTTTTTTGGCGTTTGTTTTTGCAGACCTAAATAACTACTTGTTTATATATAATATACATAAGAAAAAATATATAAATATTATCCTGAGCTTCAAGAAAGCAAATGAATAGTTTGAAACTTCTTAGCTACCTTCGTATTTAGATTCTGTTAAATTGCTTTTTGCTTAGTTGTATCAATTATAAAACTATTACATATATATTGACTAAAAGTCACAAAAAACTCTTTAATTATATTCTCAAGAAACGTTTTTTAATAATCCGAAGAAAGCTTTCAAAACATTCTTAAGTATAATCATTAACATAATTATTAATCAATCTTATTATACTTAAAAATAAACAATTTTTTTTTGTCTCTTAAACCATATTTAATTAAATGCGTCTGAAAATTATGGTGAATTCTTGAGCTTTTTTAAAAATTTGATTTCAAACTTTTTTTTACAAATATACTGTATATTTTTCATTTATTATTTCTACTGTTTTAATAAATTACAATTTATTTAAATAAATGCCTTTTTCATTCATCTAAATGCAATGAGAGGAATGAAATGACTTTGTTAAACATAATATTGCAAGTCAAAAATGTATCGACTTCCAAAGAGCTAATATAAATTTTATTGGCTTTTTTATATTTTGTAATCTAAAATATAAAATAATTAAAAAAATATTCAGATATTTTCAGTAAGATAATTTAATATAGTTTTCATAATTATTATTGGCTTGCCATCAAATGATTTTATTGATTTCACTGGTTTAAAAATGGCTATTATTTATTCAGTCTCATCAGATGTCCTTTACATCGCAATTTCTCTACTTTAATTGTTTTGCTATTGAAAAAGATTAAAAAACTATATAAAATTTAGTGGAAAGTTTTCAAATGTCAGAGGGGATCTGAAAATGTTTGAAATTGTAAACCGAATATAAAACAAATTAAGAAAAATTGGATGGAGCATGTTGCTTTTTAAATGTTAATTTGATCTTATTAAAATTTAGTCTATACTATTTATATTGCTTAAAGGCATGAGCAAATGCCTTTAAGCAGTATAGATAGACATAGAAAATCAATATGCTCAAAAGTTGGGTTATAAATACGTAAAATAAAATATCTATGTATTTAAGATTATAAGGAAAAGGAAATTAAAATTATAATGAAAACCAATGAACCCCTCACTTAGTTCCAACTATTGATCTGAATTCCCTACATTTTAGATCATATAAAAGCTCATGACACTATATATTCATCAATGATAGTATCTCCCCCTTCTACAAGCCATTTTTGAAAAAGTATTTGATATATGTTTGTTTATGGACTCAACAGCATCAAAACTCATCAACCCTGATCATTGGACTGATATCGAAATTTTTATTTCACATGAAATCTCATGGAATGTATATTGTTAATGGTCAGTCACTCTACATGACTCTCCATTTTCGATAGAAATTGTAATTGTACTTCACTGCACATTGTTTATGGAGAAACCTGCCACAGCTTCAGCTCCAATCCCTGGTCTGATTTCGAAAACTTTAATTTCAGATGCAAAATCATAGTTTATAGACCTTCACAGATCTTCAGTTTCCAGAGAAATTAAAAAAAAAAAACTTTTCCTAACGGTGAATTTACCGTTTAAGATTTCGATAAAGTTCTTAAAGCACAAACGTTGTGACAATGCAGAGAATTTTTGTCCCATATAAAAGCTCAAAATTTTTAGATTCATAATCAGTGTTCATTTATTACCTTTCTCTCTTCAATATATATTGAAAAGAGAAAGATGAAAAATTTAAATTGTCTTATTCTGCTGGTATTTCTATTGCAAATATTGCAATTTTTGGAAACTAATCCCATTCTTCTAACAACGAGGATTTTAAATCCTAGCAGTTACTTAGAAGGATTATGATGCCATTTGATAGCTTTTCCTATAACATCCCAAACATGCACCATGCTAGTTGATCTAGCTGACCACGCCAATTGGTCATCATTTTCTCGAAAAAATCATTCACACAATTAACTCTGATTAACTCCGCGTTATCATTCATGAAAATAAAACTGTAACAAATAGATATCTAGAAAAGCTTCAAATAAGTATCAAGAACATGGTTTTTGTATCTGTGAATCTGTAGAACTAACTTCAAAAATATGCGAAAATAATTTGTTTAAGTCAACTGAAAGAGGATGTAACTAATGAATGATATATTGCTTCTAGAAAATGATCTGAATATGGAAAGAAAGCAGTGCATTTTAAACAAATTGATTATTTAAACAAAATAATGAATAAGGCTATTCGAAAAACTCAACTCACTATTAATCGTTCGACAGTTGAACTATTGGACCACCGCAGACAATAATACTGTTTTTATGGTCTGCATAGAATATTCATCATCAGCTTATACACTACCTCGAAGGGGTACTAGAAATAGGGCATGAAGCGACTGATGATGGAATCTGTCTCGAAAGAGATAGATTTACGCCGGGTTTACAACCGGCCACTTATAAGACGGCAAGTAGGCAGCGCATGCGCAGAAAGGCTAAAAATTGCTGTTCAACTGATGGTAAGTAATTGTTCCTTCGGGACAACTATAAGCCAATGTATTGTATTTATTCTTACTGCTCATGCGTTTGAAGAATTTGACGGTGCTTTTGGTGGGAAGAAATTGATGACTTATCAGATTAATTCCGAGATTTTTTGCTCTTTCTGATGTGCGATTGTGCCTTTTTTTTCATTTTAATTGCCATTTCTTTTCTATAGTTTTTCATATTTGGGTATGTTGACATGTTTTTTTAAAAATTTTTTAACCTATTTCCAAGTGTAAAAATCCATCATATTAATTCTATACACCGCGGGGGGGATCAGGGACGCCTTTGCAATTTATAGCCAACCATGGAATTTCTGAAGCTGTCTTATGAAATGGTGGCAAATATAAATCTGTCCCTGTCTATGCATGTGCTGCCTACTGGCCGTCTTATAACTGACCGAGTGTAAACCCGGCATAAACCATCAGCTACAGACCCAATAACTAGGCAAAGCCGCAATGACTGTATTTGCAAGAGAAACGAAACCTCCCTTACCGTTTCGGATAATATCTTAAACACACGTTTGTGATGGTGCTTTCCTTGACAGATGATGTAATAATGGATAAAAAAACCACTGGTCGCTGAACTAAGCTGGGTTTTTCTTAAAATGTAATTTGCAAATATGATATCAAAGCAACTTAAAATTTTACTGAAATAAAAAAAATCATGTATGGATATAATTTCGTATTAAAAAATCAATTCTAAAATATTATTTTGAACTAGCGAAACATTACAGAATTCTCTTTTTACTGCCTTGATTCTTACAAATTATATTCAAAGGCCAAATTTTATGCATCAAACCACAGCTTTCATTTATGAATGTACAAAAAATATTCATAAAGTGGTTATTCTTAATAGTGCTGCTACACCCTTTTATAGTTTAATATGCGGATATTTAACACCTTAGAAAAAAAGTGTTGGAAATTCATTATTTTGCAGGACCCTAAGCATTAATTTTAAATTTTGAGTTGCGTGTCTGTGAGATACTTATACGAAGGAATCATTAACAGTCTGTAAGATGATATTTGAACAATCATATATTCAGGTATTATAATTTTAAAACAGTTTCAGGTATCATAATTTTTTTGCTAAAAATTTAGAATGGAACATACTTTTATTAAATTATTACTAAAATATTTCAAAACTTTTTAACAGATAAAAAATGTTATATTATATGACTATTTCTTTATCTGTTAAAGAAAAAGATAAAAAAAAGTTTAAAAAATATTTTCCATATTTCAACTTTAAAATATTTAGATTAGAATTTGATCTTTTAATTTATTGACTTCAGTTTTGATTATTAATTTGTACAAAAAAGAATATTAAATATTTCGTACCATAAAAACATTTTTTAAACAGTCGTTGTTGATGTTTTCTCTGAAGTGGCTCTTTGCTATCAACTTTTAAATCTGATTCTTGACTTTTAGTTATCTAATAAACCCCGAATCGTTACTTGTGCATTTTCACGAATGCAAAATATCCCTTCGTATGTTGCCAATAACATATTTTAAAGAATATTAATTAAGCTAACTAATTTCCTTTTTATTCTATCTGCTTTAGAGGAGGACATTCCAGATGAAGCAGAGGATGATTATGATTATCAAATTAATGCAGCCAATTCTGAAAAAGAAGAAGAAAACTTAACCGAGATGCCACCTTTCGATGAAGAATCAAATTCAAAAGGTAAGTTATTTAAAACTGATGAATTTGTACGTAAACTGTATTTATCCGTTAAAGAAAATTTCAAAAAGGAAAAATATATTTGAAAATGAAATAGCAATGCGTTATTAAAAGCTGATTTTTTGAGAGGCTCGTGCAGATAATAAAATTTTTATTTTTCATCTACAGATTTTTATCATGTCAAAACATGACGTTGTTTTGGAGATGAAGTTTTTGACGTAGGCAAAAAAATAAAAACTTTATTATCTGCGCGAGCATCTTGATATCTATATGCATATTTAAAGATTCAAGGATACAAAATATATGATTTTCTTTTTTAGCCTACCTGTTTTATTTTTTATTTCAGTATTGGACGTGTAATTCGTACATCTATCTCAGAAAATGTTATTGATTTTTAAATAATTAAATAGTTTTTATTTCTTGAATTCGTCTCTTTTCATCTATGTGCTTCGGTAATTACGTATTAGACCGTCGATGCCAACGGTTTAGTAACTCATTGGCGACGGATTCAAATTTGGCGATAAATCGTCGGCACCAACAAAATGACTGAAGACAAGGTTTGAACAATTTTTTAAATAATGGCGGTTTTTTGTCGTTATTGGTAGTTTAGCAACTCATTGGAGAAGCCTTCTAATTTGGAGTTTAAGATCTACGGTCTAATACGTGAGTACCAATTTTTCTTGTCATCCAATTCTGTAATGATAAATGTCATTTGATACTTTGGATATTGTTTTAAATCACTTAACACGCTTTTAGAGAATGTTTTTAAATTGATAAATAAGCAAAGCTGCACGCATTTTTATTGCTTTATTTACAAAATAAGATTAATATAAAAGTATTTTTTTAAAATTTTTTTCTGTTAATTTAGATAATGAAACGCTGAAAGAAAATAATGGTACTATACTTCAACATTCCTTGCCAAAAGAGGGTGAAACTGAAACTAAAGAACCACTGTTACTTGGTAAGTAAGCTTAATGCCGAGTTTACACTCTGCCAAATATAAGATGGGAAAGGGACTCATTTTGCTATAATTTCATAAGATAGATCCAGTCATTCCTTCTAATAATTGTCTGTGTATAAATTGCTGTTTTGGCGTTCCTGAATATTTCTTTTTCACTGCGTATCGTATAAAAACATTAACATAAGGAAACTAGATAAAAAATTTTAAAAAATGTCAACATAGAAAAGAAATGGCAATTATAATTAAAAAAAGGTACTTTTCCGTTTGTCGGAAGTAAACAAAAAAAATTGCCAAATAATGTGGAATTCCATTAACTTTTTTGCCATTCGCTTCGCTTGGCGACTCGGCTCGCAATTGGCGGCATTTGCGGAAAAAAACAAACACAATATCGCATCAAAAAGAGCAAAAAATGTCGGAATTAACCTGATAAGTCATCAATTATTCCCACCAAAAAACACTGCCAAATTCTACAAACGCAGGCTCAGTAAGAAAAAATTAATTACCTCGGTATGTAATTGTTCCGTTGGAACGATTTGTTGTCATCGACCAAAGAGCATTTTTTAGCATTTCTATGTCCTACACTGACTACATGCCGTCTTATAACTGATCGAATGTAAACCCGTCGTAATAGTAAGGTAAGTTTTTAATCTATACTACTATTATAAATGTGAAAGTTTGGATGGATGGATGATGTTAGTCAATCACGCCAGAACGAAATCGGATAAATTTAGCACAGAGATAGATTATAGTCAAGAATATAACGTAAGCTACTATTTATTCCAATTAATTGAGTGGTTACTTTTTTATTAATTAAAAACTAACTTTTTCGTCCAAAAATCTCCATTTTCCCACCGCTAAATGAGGAAGACTTCAGATTCCTCCCCCCCCCCCCACGCTAATGAGTTTAAGTTCTAATATGTTTTCGATCTGTTATTTCAAACGATTCTATTTATTTTTTTAGTGATAGAAGCATTTAAAATAAAACATTGTTAATTAATCGATTTTTTGGATTCATTCTGAAGAACTTTTAAATTAAAAGAAAACATAAAAAAGGTAATTAAAATTTTTTAATCTGTATTGCGCTACCCTAACTAGCAAAGAAAATTCATGCATTTGCGTTGCCCTAATTGGCGTTGAAAATTCACGCATGCGCAGTGTGTCTTGAATCTCGATATCTTTATTTTCAATTAATATAGACTTGATTTTGTTTTGCCAGACTTAATCAGGGAAACTATTTTGAAAAACTGGTTTGCTGTTTTGTTTTATTTTAGGTACACACTGTAATCAAATTATTTTTAGATTAGTTGTGTGGGTTAAGTTTTGATATACAACTATTAGGTGCTACGCGAGGTTGGTCAGTTTTCGCTAGCACTTTGGGGTTTACATTGCCGTCATTGTTACATTTTTTAATGTTATGTTTATGTTTTTATCTAATTCGATCTTTCTTGAAAAAAATCGGAAACATCGCTTTGAAGTGCACATCTCCAATCGTTCAAGTTTATATATGGGTCAATTAGGTAGCTGTAAATCAAACGGTCTAATCTGTATAGCATCAACACATACACGGGTGTATTCTTTTTGTTAGTAAAGATGGAGATCAACTCATTTTTTCATTAGAATTTATTGATTTTCCACGTCTATTGACAAAGTGTTTGCTTTCAGTGGGTATTCATTAATATTTACAGCATACTTTTTGATGTTGAACAGAGTGTGCAATAAAGGCGAACGAAATTATGCAATAGAAAAGAACGATTTTTGAAATTGGAAATTAAAAAAAACAAAACACCTTCCTAATCTTTTTCTGGTGTTTTTGGTAGAGATAATTCAAGTACTCTAGTATAAAACAGATAGAATTATGGCATGTGAAATAAGCAGAAATTAACGAATTTCAATTTACTTCAATGCTCTTTTTATAATTATTAATTCATTGAGAAAATCAATATTTATGGATAATAAGATTTAACTAGCATTTATGGGTTTTTTCCCTATTCAGCCTGCTATATTTTTCGACATTGTGTTCCTTTTTTTTTACAACTTCAGATCCAGATGAATGTGGCGATCCACCTCCCGTGAAAAATGCAATCATTTCCGAAGGAAAAGAAGTTCGATACGAAGTTGGTGCAGCAGTCACTTATGCTTGCGAGTTCGGCTATATCACGGATGGTCAAGTGCACGTTTCGAATTGCCGCTTCTCTGAGGCAACGAAGAGTCTTCATTGGACTGATCCAGAAATTCGATGTAGTCGTAAGTAGTTTTTAGTATCATGCATTCAGAAATTTTGCATCCGTACACACACACACACACACACACACACACACACACACACACACACACA
>JAOUZG010048650.1:846846-875486 GCA_026289955.1 Argiope argentata | reverse complement strand
ATATATTTAACTTTCATTTTCACTTTTTCTAGATGGAAAACAAAGTTTTGAAGCTCGATTTATTTTAAGATAAAAAAAACCCCAGTAATTTCGAAGAAAAGTTCATTCAAAATTACTAGAAGCTATTGTAAATGTGATAAAATCCAATGAAAGTAATGCAGATTGATATTAAAATTATATTCTAATATTTACAGTATTTTGAGAAATAGAATTAGTAAGAATGCGCTTATAATATCATTAAAGAATAAATATAAGTCTCGGTTTACAAAAGTGCGATAGTTAAAACAGAAAGAAAAAACAAACAAACGATAATCTTTTGAGAGTGAGATTAATTATCTAAAAGTAAGAAATCGTTAACGAACTGGAAGATGACGTCATTTCATAGTAACGACAAACAAAAAGCAATTGGTAATAAATTTCATTAAATATCTCAAGCAATACCGGCAAAACAAATCTCAAATGTCACGGGTCAGGTGACTCGCTATCTACAAATGAAAAATCGAATATTTCTTGCCTTCAAATTTCAGAGACACCAAAACTTCCTAACCAAAACAACATCATGTCCTCACATGATAATAAGATGTTAATCACATTTCATACAATCTGTCTTTGTCTTAATTTTAACGGAAATCAGTATGAAAAACTACCAATATTTAGACGAACAACATTTCGTAGCAATTCCAAGTTGAGAACAATAATTATGAATGTAAATACAGAAGAAAGAAAAGATCAGTACTATTCGTTTTAGTATACCGATATCTACCATTTTTCAATGATTCTACCTCGCCAAGAGATGAGGTGAGAAAAGATGAGTGCATTTCCGGATTTCTTTGCCCTTGTTTGACTTTGATGCTCTTTCGTTCAATTTTTTTTATTACATGTATGAAAGTGTCGTCTCCTTACGCGTAGACTTTCCATACACTTTCTGAGCATACTATTTTAACGCAAAATTACGTATTGATTGCCTATATGTTGTTGTTGGGAGATATATCCAAAGGCCATGATTCAAGGGGGAAAAGCTTTCAAGAGTAGCACAAAGAATATTTTATGTAATATCATTAAATGTGGCCGAGATTATTAAAGTTAACAAAAAATCTATTACTAATAACAAAAAAGTATTTTAACATACAAAAATATTATTTTGTAAAATAGTGAATTATCAAATTTTTAGAACAGAAATCTTCTATTTATTCATCAAAATTTAATGTTTAGGCCGCTTATCGTAAATAAAAATTGTTGAAAAGTATTTTATTGCGATTAAAAAATTTTTTCAACGATATTACGAATTACCCGCAATTTTTTCACTTTCTAAACCCATGGAAAATCCGAGTTCACTTTAATGTTAAATGTAAACATCTCATCTTTTAATCTTTCCTCTCATCCTATTTTTGACTAAATAAAAGCATCCTAATTCATGAGAGTTTTCAAATTCATTTGTGAACAGCATTACGGTGTAACTGGATATCAGCATTAATGTGTAACTGGATAACTGAAAATCAGTAAGTTACAAAATCTAAATTGGGAAGATATAGGCATAAAACAATATTTATAACAAAAGTTTAATTTCTTTTCAGTTACATATTGATTAGTTCATTTCTCAATTTTATATGGATGAAATTCCCTTTTTTGTTGCTAATACAAAGTTAAATAAGTTTTTTTATTGTTTCAGACCGTTGCCATGTAAAGGATTTGTCATTTCCGGGGCTTATCAAAGGAAGTAAGAAGTTCTATATGACAAATCAAGTATTGGCAGCGACTTGCGAGGACGGTTACAAACTTACCGAGGGGGATAATCAAATTAAATGTGTTAAAGGCGAATGGAAAGTTCCTCAGACACCATGCTTAGCAGGTACTGTATTATAATTTATTCAAACTTTTTACACCGTCACGTGATTCAGAACAAACACAGTACATCCATTTTGAAATTCAGTTACTTTCTTTGTAGTGTTAAAAGTATATAATACCACGACATAGCAAAAGACAAAGTGAATTAGATGTCTACGTAATGATAACTGTTCTCATAACTGTGAACGGTACATAAATGAAATTGTTGTGACGTAGGTGCTTTCGTAGAGGGCGCTGCAGAGCCATCTGTATGGGCACTTGCGTTGGCTTGGTGAGTATGGAGTTAGAGCGTGGAGTATGTGCGATAGTTGAAGAGATTGTGCTCTTGAAAATAAGCTGTTTTGTTGGGAAGCTTGTGTTTGCTTGAGTATGTAGACCACACCCCGGCTACACAATTGTGGTAGTGCATGATCCCACATTGTTTGGAACGACCAGTGAGGATTGAACTCACGACCCCTGGTTTTGCATTAGTGTTTACAGCATATTTATCACTCCCTGAACTACCCATTAACCCAGTGACCTCTCTGCATTCAATTTCTACTTTTAAACAGAAATTGTAAGATTAATTTCAATGAAATGACTAATTATAGCTTAAGATAATGCCAAGCTTGCACCCAGCCAATTTGTAAATGGCCAATAGGCAACGTATGCGCAGAAAGACTGAAAAATGCTGTTCGGTTGATGGCAAGTAATTGTCTCGACGGGACAGGAACATGCCACTATATTGTATTCTTTTTATAACAGTGTATGCGTTTATAGAATTTGGCAGTTTTTTTAGCATCTTTTATTTATATATAAAATGAGTAGATTTTTGTGATTAGCTATTTTACTAACTCCCTTTTTATTTGTGGTCCTACTGGCTTATTGATAAAACTTCCTAGAAGAATTCTAGATACTAATTCTGGTTTTCTTAAAAATACGTTGTATATGCAGGCTTAATGTACGTTAAATCCCTGAAGTCATATTTAAATGTCCTTCCTTTGATACGGTGCAAAGAATCGGAGAAAAAATTGTCAGCTCAGATGTCGTCTTCATCATCTGATTGCAGACCAGAATTATAAGATCCGTCATAAAATAGTTCACATTCTGCTTCCAAACAAAATGTTAATGTAACTAACAAAATTCAGAACTTTTTATGTTGTTTTCAGTTTCTTGCAACTCAGAAGAGTTGGTCAATTCGGAACGTATTGTGCCTGGTGACGAGAAGATGGTTTTGAATGGAGAACTTTTGAAAGTAACATGTAGAGAAGGGTATTTCCCGAGTGGAGAACAGGCTCGCTGTTCCAAAGGACAGTGGACTCTAACAGGAAAACTCTGTCAAGAAAGTAAATGAGAATCATTTTTTATAATAATTATATTTTTGGTCTAATAACTGCCTAACTAACGTTAGACAGTTATTTTATTTGTAACTTACAACAGAAATGCTTTACTAAGACTAAGACAACTGATGGTGTATTTTTTTGTTGGAAAATGGAATTTTGAGTAAAAATGATAAATTATATTAGTATTTTCTAAATAATAAATCACTAATCATTCCTTAACATGATAAATCTTCAGTAGAGTGATTTTTTAATGCTTACGACTGAATCTAGATGTTGCTTTTAATTAAAAAATATATTTCCAAAAAGTAGCTTTATAATTTGATAACGCAAACATTCTAACTCTTATTCCACACAGTAAATGATCGGAAACCGGGGCCGACTTAGCCTAATTGGAGACAATAACTTATTTTGCTCCCCCCTGTGCTTCACTACTTTAGTAATGAAAAACGTTCATTCAAGAAGGAAATGTAAAAAAAACCTTTCTATTCATTATGGGGCCCAGGGCAACTGCCTTGTATGCCTCTACCCTAATTAGGCTCTGATAAAAAAAATTTTATCATTTCAATTAAAAAATAAAAGTTTAATTAAAAACAGATTAAAATAATAATTATGAGTTCATTGCCCATTTAATATTTTGCAAATACAAAGAGTCCAGAAAACGGATTTCGACTGCTTCAGTCGAGTCTGTTTTAGATTACTAAAATTTTAGTCAGACGAAATTTTATAGCCTTCACAATATTTTTATGACCTATTTATCTTCCTCTTTATGAGCCATGCCCTTTATTGATCAGATAGGTGAATCGTGTACACGGTGGACGTTCGCGCAAAGTTGAAAATTTTGTTGGCGACTGCGAGACGATAAGTTGCCAAATGTGACAGTCTTTTCCGTCGTCATCCTCTAACCTTAAAAGAGAAAAATTAATGTCTCAAAAAAGATTGTGGAATGATTTGAATAGAATATGTTATAAGGAAAGGACTGTATAGTTTTTAAAATGCTGGTTCACTAAAATACTTAATGTCATTTCTAACATAATACAGTATCAGAAGTTAATTGAAATGACTCACTGTATTTTCCAATAAATTGGTTGCCCTCCAAACACAACACGAAGTATCCATTGGTGCTACAAATATTAGAAAAAGCCACAAGAAAAACACACAAGAATCACGATTTCACTAAACCAACAAAAACCGACTTTATTCAAAATCGCCACGTGACCTCTTCACCAACGGCATCTCGAATATCACCACAACAAGACTAGTGCGCAGCAAACAACTGCTGAATAGCTAGAATCTTAAAGAATAAAATTAATGATATTTTAACTAAATGAACATGAAGATATACAAGAAAAAAATAAATAAGGAATTACTGAATAAATTAAGACTTAAAATAAACTAGAATAATTAATGAATAAAGCTATTTTTTTAAAGCTGTGCCTTAGTTTCTGGTGTCACCCTCTGGCGGCAACTTTTAGAGTTATAGTCTTGAGAAACCTGAACAAAGATAAATTGCCAATTTTTCACCTTGCATTTTGAGGCTTTAAAAATTCCAAACCAAAACAACCCCATGTTCTCAGATGATCATAATAATAATAATAATATAAAATGGCAAAATAGTGCACCGACTTGAAGGACGCTTGAGAAGGGACAATCGAATTTAAAGAGTTAGTAACGAAAATTGTGTAGAGAACGAGGTTGATTGCGAGAAGACACTAACTAATACGTTACATCTCTGATTGTTTCATAAAAAAATAAGTTTTGCAGATGTGACTGAAATGAAAGAAATTAACCGAATTTATAAAATCTTCCATTCAGAAAAACTGCTATATTTAGAATTTCGCTGTTGAATTCTTTTTGCGGCTTTTAGGCATTCTGGATATATTGAAACTTTCTTTTCATTTCCTTCTGTTTGTGGTCTAATTAAATATTCAATCCTTTAAATTTCCTCTCTAGGTAGCTGTTCTATTTATAGAATCGACAATGGAGGCTTCAGTGAGAGGGTTGAGAGGAAACAACTGCAGTGGTCTTTGACATATCAGCGGTGGTACGAATACCCAAGGGTAAGTTGTTGCGAATATTAGTTCCTATTTTTCATTTATATGCTCATAGAAGCACTCTTATTTAACTAATCCTTTAAATTATCTGTTTATTATCTGTTAAATTATCATCAATCCTTTCAATTATCTTAGCATCTTTGAATTCCGCCTGTCTAAAATTGAAATTAAAACACCTCGAAAAATAACAAGCCTTTAGAAAATAGATTACAGGAACAATTACTTTATAATATTACTGTGATGTCATAGGACTCGATTTCATTTAGAAAGGTCACATAATAAACACATCTCATTCACAAAGATTGACGAAAAAAAGCAAAGCAAGCGCTGCAGTTTCATATCAAACATTTCAATCAAACAGAAATTCTTTTCCATTAAACAAATTATTTTCAATCTGATTTTAATAACTGCATCCTCATCTACTGTGTCATAACAGTAAGTAGGGCCAGGATGACCTGGTTGGTAGAGCGTTGGACTCGTACTCCGTAGGTTACGGATTCGAAGCTCAACGGCCAAAATTCCCCGAGTGAATGGCTACTGGTGCTCGTTAAATCTGTTCGTGGTCACAAAGTCTTCCATGTCGAGAGTAATACCACTGGGAGTACTGGGTCAGAGGTGATCGTTCTCTGTTCCAGATATAAATTATGATCTGAGATGAATGAAGGCATTTGCATGAATGAAGTCCGCCCCTTAAAAAGGGTTGTGACGTGTGAGTAGCTAAGTCGTACTCTTGTCCCTAGATGGCGCTACTTTTAAAACAAAGAGACGCATTACTTAGGCTTAGAATCTGCTGATCGTATCAGCGGGGGCTTGTCCACGGCAAGTGCCATTAGTCACAACACCCATAACAATAAGTGAACACAGAATATATGTATATCTTTACATATTTTATATTTCAGCATAAAATTGTATTAAATTATTTTTCAAAATCGGAAATATTTGTAAACGGCCCATCTAGATATCATTTCTTATATGCTTGTAAATTCTGTAAGTAGTTTTTTTTCGTACTGTAAATATTTTGGTACTTAAGTAAAATTCCCGTAATATGCACACGAAACCGTTCAGTGACCAGAATGGTAACGGCTATGAGGGTATGAGACTGTAGTATCTATCAAATATTGATATTTAATTCTAATTTATTCTACGAATTATAAACCGCAAATTATGCGAGGTAGATTTAATTGAAATTTTATCTGGCCAATATTTTCGATAAATCAGCTGGTTGCCAAAAAATATTATTACAAATTTATAAATAGAAGCAAGAGAAATAAAATAATAAACTTAAAAATAATAATACGGCTGACAAACTTCGCGCCAGCCGAGTTTATTCAGCGAAAAGAATAGTCTGGTAGCCGCTGGATCATTCATGAAGCTCCGCGTGCTTTTGGTCTCTCGCTCGCTCGGCAGTTTTCCTCACGGAAGAGAAGTGACTCGTTGTAGTGAGCTGATTACTTTTATCGCTTGTTATTAGTGAGCTGTGTTTACGTTTGCGGTTAACGTTGTGTTATAGTGTGTCAGAGGTGATCATTTCTGTTCCAGATATAAATTACGATATGCAGATGAATGAATGAAATGCATGAATGAAGTCCGGCGCGTAAAAAGGGTTTGTGACTTGTGTGGGCTAGAAGTGAGACTTCTGCCTACAGGTGCTCAGAGGTCCATACCCTCAGAAGCTCCGCCATGAGGGGGCATCTCGTAATTGGGGATGAGATGCTTCTGGTATGGTGGTTGGATCTCGAACTCGGTGGGTACACAAATAGGTGGGGGTTAGACTTCTCCCATCGATGATCGGACGTACTTCCTTCGGGGAGGATTGTACAGTGGGTGGTGATGACTATTAGGACTCAACCACAGTTCCCGCAAATTACTGTTGAGATGGTCCTGTCATTCAGTATCTATGGTTAATCCGTGTGTCTTCGTGGCGGGTCGGAGAGCCTGTTCTATGATATACCCTCAGAAGCTTCTGCACCCCTCCTTCCGTTGTAAAGAGGAACTCGAGAACGACAACAATTTGTAATTATTTAATAAAAAGTAACTGAAATAGAATTTTTCTTTGCTAACCTAAATAGGAAAGGATATAAAAAAATTGTTTTTTGTTTTTTTAATATTATTTGTTGATAAGGACTTGCAATAAAAAGATTTTCAAGCAATGCTGGACTATTAGAGTGAAAAATCTCAAATAAAAGACTGATTCTATAGATATTTCCAAGTAATGAAGCTTCTACTCCCTCTCATTGTATTAAATTAATCGTTTGTTAAATTTAATCCAGATTTGATTAACTTTTTCCACTGGGAAAACTATTTGCTTCATTCGCGTTTTAGAAGTTTCAAAGTACTTTTTTTTTGTTTCATTTCCTTTTTTACGTTTATTTTTATTTTGTGATTTGAAAATTTTTCCCTCTAATCCCTAACTCTGAATTTTTTGCATTATATATGATAAATATTTTTTTCTTATTTTTATTTTGATAAAAATAATGTTTTGGATTTATATTATATATTATTGACAATATTTGATTTGTATGCTCAATAATAATACATTAATTAATGTCTCCAAAATTGTTTTTCTCTCATAGTTACCATTAGGTGGAACAAAACGTCCTGGTTCATCAGTATTTTTGGCATGCGATAAAGGCTATACCTTTCAAGGAAAACGAATAACTCATATTCTGGTTACGTGTTCAAAAGGAAAATGGAATCTAGATCCAGTATGCCTCTACCGTAAGATCTTGTTTTCTTTGTGTCCTAATTTTTAAACTGCACAATCTACCAATAAATATTTAGATATACAATCAAATGTGATTCTATGTCATGTTTTCTGTACTTAACTATTGTACAGAAAACAACATTGGTATTCGTAATATGCAAGATGCCACAAAATTCAAAGCTGTCTGACTTCGAGAGAAGCGTAATTGGTCTGTATCAGAGAAATAGCCTATTCTTAAGGGACATATCCAGTGAGTTAAATTTTGTTGTTACTAATGCCACTTACCATACAAGCGAGCTGACGGCCGTCAGTAATTTTAAGTTGAATGAGCGTCTCTTGTTTTTGAAGTAGCGGCAACAAGGGCCAAGAGTGCGATTTAGCCACCCACTCATCACATTAACTTGCACAGGCCCCTTTTATAGTGGGGGCATTCATACAGTTTACAGATAGTACAAAGAACAACCAGGCCTTAACTGGGACTCGAACCCGGGACACCCAGATGACGAGGACGGCGAGCTACCTTTGTATCAGGACTTCGACGAGTTAAAATTCTAAAATCGTCAGCTGCTTTTGTGATAAGAAGTGGAATGTGAGTGGCGATTGTCAGAATTTGCTTTGATCTGACAGATAAGAGATAGAGATCGACGCGGGTTGACCACAGAAATTCGAAAAAATCGCACCAAACTTATGACCCACATACTTCAGGAGTTCCAACAAGTAGCTGGGACTGTTGTTTCGATAAATACTATCCTAAAGGAAGCACATTTTTTACTTTTATTTTCCATGGCCATGCTGCCGTCCATAAACCTTTAATCACAAAATCCACCCCCGCACTACTCAGTTCAAATTGCGCATGGCACGGCAAAAGTGTACCACAGATGAGTAGAAACAGGCTATCTGGAGTGCTCAATCTCTGCCAGTCGAATGGTAAAGTCTAGGTTTGGCGTATGCATAGATGCATTGTGTTTACAGTAAAGTTTAGGCACAATTATTGTCTGGGGATATTTCTCGTGGTATGAGTTGGGATCCACGATCTTAATTCGTAGTAAGCTCAAAGCCGACCCCCGAAACTAATATTCTAGACAATAATGCATTTTTTAGGCTGTGGCAGTTTTACGGTCTGTATCATTGATAATTCCAGGATGGCAACAACTCTTGTCATGTTAGGAGGTTCGCCAAGAATCGGTACGATGACAAAGGGAGGAACTGACTGGGCTGATCTGTTCAAAGTTGTTGTTTCCAATTCCTCAGGGATCAAGCGGCACCTGGATCAGGTCCATGATGCCGTGAACCTGAGCAAAGTCGAGCACCAGCAGTAGTGGGCTTACTTAGACATCCACCAGAGCGAACTCCAAACAATCCAGGATGTGATCGGGGGATACCGGCTTCAAATTGCATTTTCTGCACGATGAGATCTTGCGTCCAGAGTCGAATGTCATGTCTTCCAGATGAAGTCTGTTCCAGATGGAGTCTTCCAGATGGACTTAGGAGTCTGTCCAGGGTTCAGAATTGAAGGCGACAGAAAACCTGAAGGGATGGTTTCTATCGTCGAATGAAGAGATGCGGTAACCGTCCAAAATCGATGAAAGAACTTGCATGTTTTCTTCAAGACGTGTCGGAGAAAATATCTATGTAACTACCCAAACACTATTGGAAAACATGCCTCAGAAGTTTAAGGCTGTAATTGCCTCAGATGGAGGCTCTACCAACTATTGAATATGAATGAATTGTGTTTGTCTCTTTTATCACAGAAACCGAATTACTTATTGGTAGATATTGCATACTGTAAGGCTTATAAAATTTATTTCAAAAGATGAAGCATCTGACAAAAAATAGAAATCAAGATTTGCAGATATTTAAAAAAACAATCGCAAATACCTAGTAAGTCTTTTAAGTAGAAAGAACTGCTTTGTTTTGGTGTTGGAAAGGATTTTCATATAAATTTTATATGATGTATTTTCATCAAGTTTTCTTTACTTTCACTGATATTTTACATTTATAATTAACTGTGGGAAAGTGATCAAGCATAGAAATGATGGTAACTTTTCCGTTGGCCGGGCGCCAGCGAAATATCGCCAAAGAAATTTGGCAGAATTCTAAATTATTTGACGATGCCTCGCTTTAAAATCACTGTCAAAAATTTGGCGGAATTCTACATTATTTGGCGATTTTTTTCGCTGACACCTGGTTAACGGAAAAAGTATTAAAACGGTGGAATAGTATATTTTTAATATGGCCAATCAAAGTATGTAAAAGATGGATAAATATAATTAAAAAATTAATCTATAATGTTAATGTAAATATTGAAAAAAAATTAAATTCTCGAAAAAGTAGAAAATAATATAAATTTACTAAAATACTATGAAATTATTAATTAGTAACCATCTTTGGTGGGTAGCTATTTCCCCAGGAGTAATGCTCTCTAACATTTTTATTTCATGCACTTCGATCTCTTAATAACCACCTAAGCACAATATAATTTATTATATATCTAGTTCTAAAGAATCATATTCAGTGAAATATTTCAATTTTTAAAATAAGTAAAAAACCTCACTGGTTTTTCCCTACAGTGACCAAACCTACAAGAATATAAAATTTCGTACATTACAATTTTTTCGACAATCAATAATTTTATTAGTTAAGGCCAGTCAACCTTCAAGAAACACCGAAAATTGATTGGCTATCTTCTTTGAAATAATCATGAATTGGTCTAAAACCGTGCAATTTTTATAAGTTACTAATTTTCGAATTTTCCTTACTTATTCAGTTGTATTTCAATATAGCGAACCTCTCTTTTCACTTAAAATTTTAGTTTCAGAATATTTTACTAAACATGACTTATAGAACCTAAGCCCTGTGAAAAACTATGAAATTTACTTTATTTGATGCACGTGCGTAATATTAATTGATTAAAAATTAGGTATCAGAAACTGGTTAGATTGAAAATCATGAATAAATAATATTAGCATCAAATATTATTGAATTAATAATATGTATGTATATGTTTTAAAAACTCATAATCTCCACTTCGCACTTATCAATCTAGAAAATATATTGTGTTTATTTCATATATAATAGACAAGTACTGAAAATCATCTTTTTTCTAGGCTTAAAATGCAAGTTTGCTGTCAGAATTAACTTAAACTTAAAATTGAGTCTTTATCAACGCGACAACAACACCCTGATAAAGGTTAATTTTTCCTATACACGCGTAATTCTAAGTCAAATGGTCTAGCCTGTGGAGCGTCAACACACACACACACACACACACACACACACACACACACACACACACACACACACACACACACACACACACACACACACACACACACACACACACACACACACACACACACACACACACACACACACACACACACACACACCAAGATGCAATTATTGCATTTTCAAGGCAAAAAAATCATGCATTCCTATATATTTTATAAGATTTTCTTGATTTCTGATAATTTCCCGATTACATCAATTCTCTACCATTAGAAGGACTAAATAAAGAGAGTATTTTCAGCTTGCATTTATCTTACCACCAGGACATCGTGGTCCCATTTCCTTGTCTAAACGATCCAGCTCCAAATTTACTCTTAAAGACGATAGATTCTTTTAAAAAATAATTGGGAGTTCAATATCTTGCTATATCCCGAGCACTATACAATTATAATTATGAAATCAGATCTTAATCTTTTTATATTTTCTAACAGACAATATTTTACATTATTGGTGAAATCTACGAGACAATATGTAGTTGCGATTGATCTGGCGTTATTTATCGCTTTACTTATTTATTACCATGTTAGAACATGATGCTGTTTTGGGAATTAGATTTTTGGTGTCAATAATAATGCGCGGGCAATGAATTGAAATTTTACTATCTGCACGAGCATCTAAAAAAACAGCTTTTAATGAAGTGTTGCCATCGCATTTACAAAAGCTCTTATTTTTTAAAAAAATAAGTTAATGACTGCAGCAAATAAAACCTAGAAAATGCCAATTTGAGCAAGTTGTTGTTGTTGTTCTTATAGCACTTGCCATGGACAAGCCCAGCTGATATATCAGCAGATTTTGGGCCGGAGAAATACGTCTCTTGTTTTGAACACGTGATTATATGAAATGAAATAAATAGGAAATGTGATATATTTTTTAACAATACATGCGAGACAAAGTTTTTTCGATCGTTTGCAATACTAAAGTGACTCATTCAATGAAACAATGAAAATGAATAAAAATATAATCCAACTTGCACGAGTGCACATTGTGACACATTGTGATTCTCATTGAGGGTTCAATGGAATGAGGTTTTTGGCACCGACAAAATTGGGTGGGAAAGGAACGGAAATTTTAAATTTCAACTTTCTCAATAATAGGCCTAGAAGACTTGGTAAATGGCTACAATTTCGAAATAAAGACCTTTTTAATCTCCAATTTGCCATTTTTTGTTGAAAGGATTTTTTTCAGCTTTTTTAACTTTATGAAAGTTTTCTTCAAACTTGAATAAAAATCTTTTTAAAAAATAGTTTAAATTGTATGATTAATTCATACGTTTGCAAAATATGCCACTTTTTGTTGAGATATTTTCTCTCAAACATTAATAAAAATATTTTTAAAAAATAGATTAGATTGTTTATTGAAACAAAATGTTTCAATGGTTGGCCGTTCTAGAAATGATGTTCTGACATTATACATTGAAATGTGCATGACAGATTTCAATTTTTAATTTTTCATCTCATACTTCTATGTTTGATTCAATAACTTATTGTCATTTTTACAACTCATTTTATATACTTTTCTAATAACTTTTATAGCTGGAACTCCTTATAGAAATGATGCAAATATACCTAAGGAGAATGCTGAGAAATCATATATAAGATCAGGCACAACAAGACGACCACTTGTATTAACAACGCGAAGCCGGCCTTCTGAGCCGGACGCAATTTTAGACCTCAACCAGAATCAGAATCCGACCCCTTATCCTTCTTGTAGCTGTACTTTCCGAAGTGTTGATGAAAGCGTAGTAGCCCTGGTGGGCACCGAGGAACTAAAGTACGGAAGTAAGGTGCAAAACAACGATAAAATTAAATTTCATTGTCGGCACTTCGGTTACACTCGACTTATGGGGGTGCCTGAAATCCTGTGTGAAAACTGTCGTTCGTGGCATTCTTCTGAGTTTCCGGAATGTGTCGGTCCTCAAGGAGGTGAGTGGTAATCAAACTATTCTGTTATTATTTTATTTCTTCGATATTGTCATTGCTTTTCTCTACTGTTTCATTTTTAAGATTCTATGTACTATATTAAACAGGATTTAGACAAAAGAATACAACATAAAACTACACAAAATGATGTGAGGAAAAGCTTCCAAAACATTTATCCCTGTGAATATGTACTGTAAAGATTCTTTCCCTCGCTAAGAGACACTTGTCTGATCGTTATGACATTTTAGGAGGTTAGCGAATAGCGCTAGGCCCAAACTCCCAATCTTATGGTTAGTAGCCGAGTAACAAATCCGTTGGGCCAAAAGTGCACTTCGGTCCGAGGGATGTTATCTGACTTATATGTGTAGCAATCACCACAACATCCGGTCAGCCATGGGCTGAACTAAATGTCCTTCTTTCTTTGTAATAGCTGCAGACGGGAGATTCTCCCCCTTAATGAAAAAGTTTGGACTTTGAGTCGAGTCCAGATAATAAGCCACACGCACATTTTTCGGCCCTCCTAAGAAATAAATGATATCTTAAAAGAGGAAGTGTGTCAAAATCTTCAAATCTAAATCTTTCTTTATTGTGGAAGATCAGCTACGAGGGTTCATTAACAAACATTTCCACTGTCAGCAGCGGACCACTGGGGTTGTTTCTGAATAATTATTAGGTGACCAGCATCCCAAGTGCACCAATGCGAAAATGAGAGGCGCGGTTTTCACGGAAGATAAAATGCAAGATTTTGAAGGAGAGAGACGGGGCTGGAGAGTTGGAGAGATACCACGTGATTATGAGGTAGTCGGAGGAGAGTTTTTTTTTGAAAGAAGTGAGCTAAGCTTCGTGGAATAGGAGCTTCTGATTTAAGATCCACCCGATGATTATCGGTGGATCCCTTGAGGTACCATTTCAGTAGCTGGATGCGTTTACAGCCTGTTAGCTTTTCTTGTGAGGTTGTTTCTCCGAAATGAATCAAGGAACTATTCATCTATAACTGTTAACTCAGATGTAAGTATTATCAATCATAATTATCTACCAGAAGCGGCGGCAGGAATTTGCCAACGGGGAGGCAAGACAAATCCGACAGGGGGGCAAGCACAATGTCTCTTATTTGACTTCAAAATAACTCAGTTTTACATTTAATAAAAAAAATCATTATTTAGATTTTTTTTTATTCAGATACTGACCCTTCCTTTCATTGTTCATTGTTCGTTTGTAAAAAAAAATGTTGTTATGCGATATTTTATTTACTTGTCAGATATATTGCCAAAATAAGTGCAAATTGCAAGTTAAATGAATGACTATTTAATCAAATGTCAGAAATCTATAAACTTCTTCGACATTCGTCTCATTGAGTTTATAGTCGGTTGATCAAAAATTGTCAATAAATTAGTTTATCATCTTTGTCAGTTATATTGTCAAACGTAGTACAAATTATAAGCTGAATGAACGACATTTGGATCAGACGTCTGAAAATCTGCTTAACATATGTCTTCGAAATCCATTATTTTCAATTTTTAGGTCATTCAAAAATTTTCTATGAAAGTACGGCACATTATTGATCTACCACCCTATCGAATATTTTGCCAAATATAGTCTAAATAATTTAACCATTACTTGGATATTTCGATTGTTTACAATATGTTCATTTCAAGGAGGTTTTTAAATAATCATATTCGATAATACGCAGCTCTCTACAGCTATCCTGATGTGGTGAGCATTTTTGCCAACGAAACTCTAAATATCTCGCCGATGGGGGGAGCAATTGCCCCCTAGCCCATCCCCCCTGCTACGCTGTCTATGTAACCTACATCAAAACGAGTTTTTTTATTGTATATAAGGCTGTAAATAATTATTTTGTCTTTAAACGCTATCCCCTTTTTAACAGGACATTAGAGTGCTATGAGATTTCAATAGGGATATCTATCACATGTCAATCACAAGTAAGGGAATTATAGGGATCTTTTAAAGGAATATATTTCGATGGACAGTATTGCATCCCTTCACTTGGAGTGCGGAAACCCGTCGGCCTTTAGTCGATTCAAAAATTTGACAAAGCTTCTGCTGAATTAATTAAATAGAAAAGCTGGAATGGGATAGTCGCAATATCAGAAATGGCAAGGTTATTCTACATTATCAAGTACAAAAAAAAGTGACAGAAACTTAGATCATCTTTGAAAATCGAAAATAAATTATCTTATAATATAATTGAATAAATCTAAATATAAATGTAAATATTTAAATCCAAATGTCGTGTATGTGTAGGAAACATTTAGTATCGACTCCTGTAGAAAACTTCTAAAATCTCCAGAGTTTTCTGAAAAAGATCTCTGTCGTTAAAAATGAGTTAAAACTTTTCGTCTAAATTGTACGTTTTTAAGTTGATTGAAACCTTTCCGATAAGTGCACAGTTATTTGATACATAAATACAGCCTTCTATGTAATGTTAAAATCAGTTATTTTACAACTCACTACGTTATTGTACATATCTACTATGCATGATATCGATAATAACTCTCTATGTAATCATACATAATAAGTTGGTTGAAACCTGTCGTGGCTTACGTGTAGACAAATAAAGTTCAAGTTTTAAAAAAATAATCTTCATCAAACATTTCTTTCAACTCACAACTTTCAGCATCAAAACTTTCCTTTTTAAATCACACACAATTTTAAACAATCACATCGCCATCTTTATTCTCCTCTCCTCCTATTTTTCCCATTGCCAATCCACAAAAAACAACCAAAGAAACTACTTTTATATTTTTGGTTGCCATACAGGAAATATATAAAAACAAATTAACGAATGAATTTAAATAAACATAAATTTAAAATTTAGTGACCCTGACAAAACCTTTTTGATAAGTGCACAATTATAGAAATTACATAAATACAGCTCTATGTTCGTTTTTATACCTGTAGAGACTGACATTTTCGAACTATTGTCATTTATTATTATTATGATTATTTTAAGCTGATATTCTTAAAGTTATTCATTATTTTTAAACTTTGTGATTCTTTTATGTTTGGTGACATCTAGAAAATCTTGTTTCAGCTGTCTGCTATAAGAAAATGAACTTGAATTTTGAGGCTTTTAAGCCTCCATTCTGGAATGAAAAGCTTACGTTTTCATTACAAATAAGTCTCAAAATTCATATGCCAGTTTTTTTTATATAAAAATATAAATTTTCGACTTTTATGTTTTTAGTGAAAAAGCTCATTTTGAATTGATGTCCTTATAATGAATTTACTTGTGTGTTATAACTTTTATATATTAATTCATGAAAAGATTTATTAAATGCTTGTTTTAATGCATTTGTTCTTATTTTAGGTGATACTGTCCTTCATTTTGAAGGCGACTACACAATCCTACCTGGAGGGATTATAGGATTAGCAAAGGGCAAGCAGCTGTCTATCCGATGCTATTCAAGTTCAGTAGAGGGCACTCCAGTGTGGTCTACATCCGTTACCGAACCACTTCTGGTCCAAAGTAAATTATTTCAAATAATTAAAATTCTTATTTTTTTGGAGGAAAAATTCCTAAAGTTGGGTTTTTTTTGTACAGTTTTACAAAATGGAGTAGATTTCTTTCTAAACAACAATTTTTCTTGCGTGGTTCCAAAAAATTCGTTTATTAAGTTATTATTGTAGTTGTTACTTGTGGCACTTGCCATTTTGGACAAGACCCTGATACAGCAGCAGATTTAAGCCAAAAGGAGCGTCTCTTGTTTTTGAAGTAGCACCAACTAGGACCAAGAGTACGTCTTAGCTACACATTCACCACATTCACTTGCACAACCCCTTTTTACAGGGGACCCATTCACACGTCTCACAGATACAACACAGAGGAACAACCATGTCCAAACCGGTACTCGAACCCAGGACTTCCAGAACACGAGGAAGACGCGCTACCTCTGTGTCAGAAAGCCGGCTTATTCTGTGTAGATTGCTTTTATCGGAATTAAATGAAGTGGATAAGGCAGTACATTGTAAGCGGGCATCTGTTACAATAATCCTAAATGTAGTGTACAAAAGACAAGTTGTGACAGGGATAGAGTAGCGCTCTGCTAGTTGTTCATTGTCATATATGAAGGACTTTCCTAAAAATTAAAAACTGTAAGTTTTCATTCTCATTTTAGAGTTAACTTTTCATATCTGTGTAATCATTTATCTGCAAAAAATAAAATCAGTTTGAGTCAATTTTTTCAAGAATTATGCTTACGATTTAAGTTAATGCTTTGTTTAGATTTCTCGCATTTAAAAGTTGGGCATTACTGAATATATGTTAAAATGTGAACATTTTATATACTTTTGTTTTCTCTTGTTTTTTGAAGTAGCACCAACTCGGGCCAAGAGTAGCTACACATTCAATATATTTGCTTGCACAGCCCCTTTTTACAGGGGGCGCAGTCACACATCTCACAGATAACACACAGAAGAACAACCATACCCAAACCGGGACTCCCAGAACACGAGGAGGATGCGCTACCTCTGCGCCAGAAAGCCGGCTTATTTGGCTATAAGTAAAATATTTTTAGTGAAGAAATACATTCTTCTTCAGAAAAATTCCGAAACAACGTTTTTCTCTCTCCAAACACTTTCTTTATGTGCTTTAAAAAGAAATATCATCTCTTCAATTTTAAATAATTTGTCCTCATCTTTAAGGACAAGAAACTTGTATCTTTAAAATCTGGGCATAAGCTATTCAAAGGATTTAAAGTCTAAGAAACTGTGACTGAAGTTTTGTTGTCTTCAATGAAGATCTGGTATTATTGTCGCAAATGGATTTGTTAGGGATTAAGGGGACTTTGGTGAGTGAAATGAATTTAGGGGATTTTCCTTTTTTTAATTTTTTGAACAAACTAATGAAAAAACTAAAAATGTCATACAAAAATTATTAAGGATAAAATTCTGCGTACAGTAAATGGCGATATTATATATTATACTAGCTTTAATTAAAGTTAGGATTAATTTTTCGAATTTTAATTCCACCCTGTTTAATTCACCAAAGCTCAGATAAATTGAAATAATAAATAATATAAAATTGAACTTAAAAAAATTGAAAACTTAAAAAAATTGAACTTTATAAGATTGAGCTTAAAAAAAGATTAAAATGAAATCTGCTATGCATATTTCACTGTATCATGTAAGAACATAATTTCTTGAATGGCCAAGTATCACGTGCTTGTGCAAGTTAAATTATATTTTTATTCATTTTAATCGTTTCGTTGAATTAGTCACTTTAGTATTGCAAACGATCCAAAAAACTTTTTCTCGCATTGATTGTTTAAAAAAATATCCCATTTCCTATTTATTTCATTTCATATAATCACGTGCTCAAAATGACATTTTTCAAGGTTTTATTTGCTGTAGTCATTAAGTTTTTTTTATCAGAGCTTTTGTAAATGGCAACGTGTTATTAAAAGCTGATTTTTTAAGATTCTCGTGTCGATAATAAAAATTTTATTTTTCATCTACGAATTTTTGTTGACGCCAAAAACCTCATCCCAAAGACAACACATGTTCTGACAGGATAATAACTTCTTTATGATATCTAAACAAGGATTTAATCTAATTAACCTACGTCAGTTATAGAATAATTATCAAATTTACTACTATATTTTTAACTTGAGCAATAAAAAGAAAGAGGAAAATTACCCCATGTGATAATTTGTTTCACTAATTAATATGACTCGATTATTCAATAAATCCACTTCAACTTGGAATTCGAAATACTTCCTTTCCTTTGGCGTAAATCTATAAGACAACTGAAGTCTGTGGACCGAAAATAAGCATCGGATAGTTGCTCCCCAAGAATATTTTTCAGTTCTTGAACACCTCGGTTGGTGATCAATATCCGTATGTTTTTATTTAAGCCTGAGTTTTTTGGCATCTTACTTAGTATTTTAAGTAGGGATTCATAAATATCATCTCGAGGGAAAATATTCTAATTATTCCCTCTAAATGAAATGTAAACAGACCATTTTTTCGAATATTATGGCATCTGCTGACTTACCGTTACGAGAAAAATCCTGAACATGATTGCGTAAATAAACGAGTCGAAGGAGGGGGGGGGGAGAACATTAAAAGCAAACACAAAATTTTTCTAATGAGCGCTCTTTATTAAGTTAGAAATTGATATATCTTGGTCTAATATGGATGTATTTATGTTGTCGTTAATTCTTATGGCACTTGCCATGGGCAAGCTCGATGAGGCAGCCAGTGATTTAAGCCTAACAGCGTCTCTCGTTTTGTAGTAGAGCCAACTAGGGCCAAGAATACGACTTTTGCTACTCACTCATCACATTCGCCTGTAGAGTCCTTTTTACAGGGGAGCACATTCAACACACCTTACAGATAGAACACGGAAGAACAACCACGCTGGAGATACTAACCCGAGACGTCCAAATCGTGGGGAGGACGCGCTAAGATGTATTTATGTGTAGATAAACTTAAAAATACCTTGTTATTTATGCTTGAAACTAATGTCTTGCATACGAAAGTCTTCAAAGACAATTCTTCTATTGCTATTGTAAGGGGTTTTTTTAAGACCTGATGCTGCTGACATTAAAATAAAAACCATTGGATAAAAAAAATTGATATTTTCTTAAATATTCATACCTTTTTTAGAGAGTAAAGCTTACTTTCAAGACTGCCTTTTTTGTTTCATTTTTCAATTTCTTTGTTTTGAATTGGCGCAAAATGATAGTTTGAAATAATAGGATCAGAAAAAAAAGAAAGTATTACTGTTTAGTTAATAATAAATCTGTTACTGTTTAATACAAGTAAAATACAAAATTCAGCAATAAATTAAAATAAACCAACAAAGTTACAGATATCAATAAATAGACAGAATTAAAGATATTTATTCGTTTAATATTCTTTTAAGAGTTTACGAAATATTTATCGCCATCTTTGGAATAACATACTTACCAACATTGGTTTCCCAGTCATACGTGACACTTCTTACAGATATATTACATATTACGAATATCCATAAGAGATTGAACTGATCAGAAAATCACAAAATATGAGTGTCAGACATCGACTGAAATACAACCCAAAATGACTCTGCTAACCACTTTTATTTGCGGCAAATGAAACACAGCTCTTTTCTTCACGGCCAAAATATAATAAAATATCTTATTCCCATGTTGTCTGGCCCTTACTTTTGGGGGATACTAGGTTTTTACCGATAGGTCAGTACTGTATCCAACATATTGAATGAAGTTATTTCAAGGGAAGATATTGAACGAGCATGCATTATCTTCAAAAATTCATATAAAACTGCTTATTTATAAGAACAATAAAATCCAAGGCAGAAAAATTTAAATAAGGCTGATATACAGGATAGAGACCAAACTGTAAACATAATAGCAACACGAATTACAGTTGCCGGCTTTCTGGCACAGACGTAGCGCGTCTTCCTCGTGTTCTGAGAGCCCCGGGTTCGAGTCCTGGTTTGGGCATGGTTGTTCTTCTGTGTGTTATGTGTGACTGTGCCCCCCTGTAAAAAAGGACATCGCAAGCAAATGTGGTGAGTGTGTAGCTAAATCGTACTCTTGGCCTTAGCTGACGCTACTTCAAAAACAAGAGACGTTCTTTTCGGCTTAAATCTGCTGTTGCATCAGCGGGGAGCTTGTCCATAGGCAAGTGCCATAAGTAACAACAACAACAACAAATTACAATTGACTTCAGTGTTATTAATCTATCTTATTATCATGTGAGAATATGATGTTGTTTTGGCGTCACCGAAATTTGAAGGCAAAAAATATTCGTTTTTTCATTGGTAGGTAGCGAAGGATAACTAAATTTTTTAAAGCTCAATGTTCTTGGATAGTTACGTTTACAAAGATCTATTACGAATATGCATATTACACTTGTTAGATAGCTCAGTTATTAATTTACATTTCAATTTCAATTTGTATTTATGTTTCCAATGTATTCATATCGCTTTAAGAATTCTCAAAAACTTTGACGCAACCTTGAAAAATGTTTAAAAAATCATTTAATTTTTAAAAATACGACATTTTTTTTGTTTAAAAGATGATGGTTGCAAAAATCCGTCATTAAAATTCTCTTAAACATATAATATTATAAAAGTAAATTTAATTAATCTTATGGCTTCTCTTATATAAACTTCATAATAAGAAAATATTTCGTAATAACTCTTTGAATATTCCCATTTAAAAATCTGATTATTTTCATAAAGGATAATACTTTCATAATTTTATTATATTAAGGATAATAAAAAATTATATCAAAAAGTGCAAATATTAATATTATTATAACTACTTTTTTTCCTACTATTAGTTCCCATTCTTCCTTTATATATATATATACACTGAAGTGACAAAAGTCATGGGATGACTGTTAATATCGTGTCGGTCCTCCTTTTGCCCGGCGAAGTGCAACAATTCGATGTGTCATGGAGTCCACAAGTCGTTGGAAGTCCTCTGCAGAAATATTGAGCCATGCTGTCTGTATAGACGTCCATAATTGTGAAAGTGTGGATGGTGCAGGAATTTGGGCACGAACGGACCTTTCAATGATGTCCCATAAATGCTCGATGGGATTCCTATCGGGCGATATAGGTGGCCAGATCATGTGCTGGAATTGTCCGGAATGTTCTTCAAACCAATCGCGAACAGTTCTGGCCCGGTGACAGGGCGCATTGTCATCCATAAAAATCCCATCGTTGTGTGGGTACGGGAAGTCCATGAATGGCTGCAAGTGATCTGCAAGCAGCTGAACATAACCATTTCCAGTCAATGATCGGTTCAGTTGCACCAGAGGACCGAGTCCATGCCATGCAAAAACAGCCCATCCAGCCGCCACCAGCTTGAACAGTGCCTTGCTGACAGTTTGGGTCCATGGCTTCGTGGGGCTTGCGCCCCACTCGAACTCTACCATCAGCTCATAACAACTGAAATCGTGACTCATCTGATCTCGCCATGGTTTTCCACTGGTCTAGGGACCAGTCGATATGCTCACGAGCCCAGGAGAGTCGCTGCAGGCGATGTCGTGCTGTTAGTAAAGGCACTCGAGTCGGTCTTCTGCTGTCATGGCCCAAGAAGACAAATTTCGCCGCACAGTCCTATCGGACACGTCCCTCGTACGTCCCACATTGATTCCTGCAGTTTTTTTGACGAAGTGTTGCGTGTCTATTAACATTGACCATTCTACACAGACGTCGGCGGTCTCGGTCGTTAAGTGCAGGTGGTCGCCCACTGCGCTGTCCATGATGGGATGTGATGCCTGAAATTTCATACTCTCGGCACACTCTTGATACTGGGGATCTTGGAATGTTAAGTTCACTATCGATATCCGCAATGGAATGGCCCATGCATCTAGCTCCAACTAACATTCCACGTTCAAAGTCTGTTAATTCTCGTCGTGCCGCCATAAATCAGGAAAAACCTGTTCACATGAATAACTTGAACACAAATGAAAGCTCTGGAAAATGAACTGCGCATTTATATTTTTTCGCTGCGATACTACTGCCATCTGTATATTTGCATATTGCTATCCCATGACTTTTGTCACTTCAGTGTATGTATGTATGATTATCTTGCTCACATTTTCAATCATTAATTATAAATTCAAAACTAACTTTTCCGTCAAAAATCTTCCTCTCCTCATCACCAAATTAGTAAGACTTGAGTTTTTTTCTCTCCACGCTAATGAGATTAGTCTTAACAATTTTTCGACCGATTACTTGGAACGATTCTATTTATTTTCTAAAAACTAAACATTGTTACCTAACCGATTTTTCGGATTCATTTTGAAGTACTTTTGAATTAAAATAAACTAAACATTGTTAATTAATTGATATTTCGGATTCATTTTATTAAGTATCTTTGAATTAAAATAAACTGAACATCGTTAATTAATCGATTTTTCGGGTTCATTTTGAAGTACTTTTGAATTAAAATATAACAGAATAAAGGAAATTAAAAATTTCTAATTTGCATAATGTTACTCTAACTTGTGTAGGAAATACATGCATTTGCCTTACCGTAGTTGGCGTTGAAAATTCATGCATGCTTAGTGTGTTCTGATTGTTGACAACTGCATTTTCAACGGATACAAATTTGGATTTTGATTAATTGGTTTGATGTTTTCTTTTATTTCGGGTACACAGTTTAAATAATTTTTTTAGGTTAGTTACGTGCTTTTATAATTAAATTGTATTAATCTTAGTTACATATTTTTCGTACATTACTATAATAAAATTTATCTTTGTTAACCTAAGTAGGAATTGACTTAAATTTTTTATATACACTGGTGGACAAAATTAAAAGATAAAAGACATTTTCCCAAATATCTCGAAAAATGCTGGATAAAAATAAATTAAATTTGGTATAGATAGTATAACTTATAATATGATATAACTTGTAGTTTGGAAATATTGTGTTCAAAGCAAAAATTAGTGTGCTATTCATTGGCAAAAGTTATTGCCAACAGCGCAATGTGGACTGAACTTCATGATGAAAGATGGCAATGAAAGTGAGGCTTGCAGGGTATGTGGTCGCCTCTAGTATGGTGTGTGGTCACCCCTGACCGATGAACAGCCTGCACAACGAGTATGCATGTTGTTAATAAGAGGGTTAAGGAGTGCTTGTGGAAGACTCTCCCACTCTTTCACCAGAGCAGTTTTTTATTCTAGGTGGGTGTTGGCGTATCGCAATAGCCCTTCCAAGAGCATCCCCTGCATGTACAATGGGGTTCAGATCAGGAAATTTGGCTGGCCAATCCATTCGATGAATATCCTCGCTTTCCAGATATTCCTAAACCAGGAAAGCTCTATGTGGTCGGGCAATGTTTCCATAAAAACGAATTCAAGTCCAACAGCACCCCTGAAAAGACGCACATAGGGTTGTAGCATCTCCTGCCTGTACTTCTGGGCATTCACGGAACCAGTGTCAAACACCTGGAGTGGTTTTCGAGTATCTTGCATGATCCCTACCCAAACCATCAATCCTCCTGTTACTGGGATGGTATCGGGTCCCAGGCTCCATCCATATGAATATTCGCGGAGAATCAGGCTGTAGGCTGAATCTGGACTTATCTGTGAAGAGAACATTAGCCCATTGGAGCTGTGTCCAATGTTGAACCATTGTACACGCTCTCTTTTGTGGGCAGGAGTGAGTGGGATGCAAATCTTGGGCTTCCTGGAATACAAATGTCTGTCACCAAGCCTTCCGTAAACTGTCTTCGCTGAAACTAATGTTCCTGTGGCTGCAGTGAGGTCCCTATATAGTTGTGCCGCTGTAGACGTCCTCTGGAGCTTGGTTGTAAGTAACAAATACTGGTCTTCACTGAGCATTGTTGCTCTCAGACGATCTTGCCCTGGTCTTCTGGTCACTATCCCACTGTTTTTAAACTGATTCCATAAGTTGGGAACAACGCTTGGAGTTACATGCGAGTACCTATCGACCTGAGAATGGAACTGCCCTGCCTCAGGTCTACTCATAATTCTCTACCTGATACATTCGTCTAAAGGATGATGTTCATTCCTTTCACCAAAAAATCAACGAAAAAAAACCCAATAAGATAATTTAAGAAACACAATACAATCGCTACTCTGTTGTAGAGTGGAATTAGTTGAGCAGCTGGGTGCAGACTTTTATATCTCCTGTTGGCTTAGTAACCTTCACAAAAATACATAAACTCATCTCAGCGACGCCAGCGCCATAGTGCCATTATATGGCAACCAACTGTCCAGGTTTTAAGTGATATTTTCCGAGAAATGTGTGAAAATGCCTTCCATCTCTTAATTTTGTCCACCAGTCTATATATTACTTGTTTGTAGTAATTTCATGGTATACTAGAATAAAGAAACTTTCGTTCCCTTTTTAGGTTACGTAGATCATAGCGGACGTTCCGTCCTCATGCTGAATATCTCCAATGCAGCCCCACACCATAATGGACAGTTTTATTGCTTTATGAGAGGCTATCGGCCATCTATGTTTGAAATTCAAGTAATCAGTATGTTTATTTTTTAAATATTCCCGTGCTTCTGCACTGAAAGCTAACTTAATTTTAAATTTGAATTGTAACATCGTAACATGGAATATTATAGAAGGATTTTTTTTTCAAAACGAGGTGATGTGTTACATTGAATGTATGGCAAATTAATTTTTAAATGGTTTAGTTGACATGTTTCTATGTAGTGTTCCAATGTATTTGCAGTTATAGTCGGAAATATTCCTAAAAAGTTACTATTGATTGAGATTTTCTAATTTCCGTGATAATATTTGTAAATTTTATGACAATTCTTATTATTTTCTGAAAAGAATTACTATTTTATTATGTTTCCCAGCCGTAATTTCTACTGCCTTCATTTATTCTTAACATGTTTAAAGAATTGAAAATTGTTATTTGAGAAAATTTTTATGGATAAATGAAACGAAATTTCTTTATTTGATGAAGAAAACTGCTCAATTTTCTTTTTCTCCCACTTTTTAAAGATTTTTAAGGATTAAAAATATCAATATGGGACCAACAGGAAATGCAAGGTTGAAGTTACATCAACATCATTTATAAAAAGTCTTTTTTTATGCTAATATTTTGTCATTCATGAATTTAAGTTTTATAGTCCTAAAATCCGTAGAAAAAACATTATGTGGTGTAACCGATAACTAGATTGAAAAAGATGGGTCTCATAACATGAATAATATCAATGCCCAGGGACCCCACATGAATGGGGGGGGGCCCAAATCGAATAGAATTCTTTTAACGTTTCCATCTTTAATGAATGTTCTTTTTACTAAAGTAGTAAAGCAGAGGGGGCCTAAAGTAGCATTTTCCTTGGGCCCCAACTAGGCTAAGTCAGGCCCTGTCAATGCCATGGACTAGACTTAAATTAGTGCGGACTGAAATTCGATGGAGAACCTGTGGGAGAACCATCTTGCTCGAAAAATATATAAAAATGGTAGCCAATACTTTCCAATCAAAGATCTTTAAGTAAAAATAGAGCAGGCATGATTTGAATTGCCCCTGGAGATAAAAACTTGGAACTTTCTATAGAAAACCGAGTATTTGAAGTGATTAAATGTTATGGAATCACGATCAAACGCTAAAATTTGTAACAGTGTTTCAAGACCTTAAATATAGTACAAATAACAAACACTGTTAATAAATTACCTATTCCCTGCTTTTCTAAATAAATACAGAATTTGCTGTTATTATTTTTCATTAACTAATACGAACTTGTATTTCATGTAGCGTTTACATATAAACCTATGAAAAAATGACTTATTCTTACTTTTACTCTGAATTACACTTTACCTGCAGTAACTACATAGCTTAGCCCGTGGCATAGCATCCAAGTAGGAAAAATAGCTTAGAACTTAAATCTAATCTCTGTTCTATATGGTATAGGAATGTTAAGCAACATCAAACAAACTAAAAATATATTTAGAAATTATCAAAAATAGCTGGAAAATAATTTTGTTATAGCGCATATTCAGAAATATTTAGATTTTTACAAAGGTAAAAATATGAAGTGTCCATATATAAAAAACAGGCGATCGTTTCGAGGTTGGATTTCTTTCTTTTCGGCATAATGAGATTTGAACTGCTGTTTAAAATCAGACGTAAACAGAGAAATGTATGGCATATGCATACCACAGCTCTTGCTATTTGCACATGCGCATTTTGCGGTTTGGACGCATGTGCGGATATTTTAAAATCGCAATTATAACCTCTCTCCTTATAATTTTGATATAATTTTAATGTACTAAAACCTTCTCCAATTAATGCTCCACAAAATGGTATAAATACCTCCAAAATCCGTTAATTATTTCGCGCGTTTTTGTGGTTCCAAAATACAGACGCTTTCAGGAGACTTCATTTTGTACTGTGTATAGATATAACAAACACTGTCTATAATTATACGATACCCATTTTCTGTTTTTCTAAACAAATGCAGAATTTGATGTTTTTGTTTTTAATTAACTAATATTAGCTTTAAGTTAACGTGCATTTCATATAGCGTTTATAATTATAGACATATGAAAAGAATTGCTTGTTCTTATTTTCCCTATGAATTATATTTTACACTTTTATCTATATATTTGGAACAGATTGTAAACGCTATTTAATAAGCACACGTAATAGTTTGAAGCAGACTGGTTTCATTAAATTCATGTTTTTTCAATCAAATTAATAATTTAATTAATGCATTTCACATTAATAGTTAAACTGTTTGAAAAACTCACTTTCTGAGTGAATAAGATAAGCGGAAATAAAGAAAATATTGGGAAATATTATTGTTAATCTTTTTACTTCTTATGTAAAAGCGGAATAATATTTTATATTATATTTTTAAAATTAAATGGAATATATTTATTGAAAATAAAACTAATTCTTTAAGTTATAAAAAAATTATATTTTATCATTTTTGGTTTTTCTTAGGTCCATCTTATGTGAACTGTCCAAAATTCGACGAAACAGATTACACTATTTATTATGACAATGCGCAGGCTGTGAATAGTACAGCTATGTTTACCTGCAAAGATAATCGTAAGAGAGCTGATGGGCCGGCTATATTAAATTGCTTAGCGAATGGACAATGGTCCGGAAGTCCACCCAAATGTAAAAGTAAGTGAGTTCCATTTTTGCCATAAATCCTATCGCATGAATGTCATGCATAGCCAAATAAGCTGCTGATGATAGTAAAAATATGAAGATCGATCTTGCTATATCATGCCTTAAAAAATATAGCAAATTATTCCATTGAAATCTACCTGGATATATAGAATATTTGGAGACAGGTTTGCTAACTTTTCTATTCATATATAATGCCAATAATAAAGGAAATTAACTCAAAATTTAATCATTTCGTTACAGTATATAGGCCATTTGTGAGAAACCTCTACAGATTTAGCTTATGTATATATCATTGTTGCACCTCTGTCGGCAAAGGTAATCTGCAGGGTGTATCAGTATAGTGGTTTCAAACTTTCATATGCTAGATTCATAAAATAAATTTAGTGCAAAATGTAGGTGTACTCACTTAGAAGAGTACGCCTAGACTGTGGGAAATTTATCTCCGTATTTAGACAGATATCTTTAATCATCGTTACAGTATATGGTCGTCAATTGTGGGAAATCTCTACAGATTTAGCTTATGTACATACCATCGCAGCACCTCTGTTATCAAAGGCGATCTACAGGGTGTATCAGTACAGTGGTTAGATATTAGGTTCTGAAAATCAAATGAATACACGGCCTAAGTGTACTCAGATAGAGAACGCCTAGACTGTGGGAAATTTATCTCCGTATTTAGACAGATATCTGGAATCATCGTTACAGTATATGGGCGCCAATTGTAGGAAATCTCTGCAGATTTAGCTTATGTACTTACCATCGCAACACCTCTGTTATCAAAGGCGATTTACAGGGCGTATCAGTACAGTGGTTAGATACTAGATTCTGAAAATGAAATGAATACACAGCCTAAGTGTACTCAGATAGAGTACCCTAGACTGTGGGAAATTTATCT